>CANTUT010000911.1:135000-235000 GCA_947687605.1 Reutealis trisperma
GTATTATTTATAATTCATAAAGAACTAATTAAATAAATAACTAAGGAATAAATTCCTAAAGAATTTTTGGCCTAAGTTCCTGAAGAACTAAGTATCCTGAAAGCTAGTATCTCAATTAATTAAAGAATTATTTTATATTCCTAAAGAACAAATGCATTATCTATAAATCTTTAAAATACTGATTTAATTATGATACGATTGACATATTACTTATTTTTGTGTAGACAATGTCGAACTTGACAAAACTCGAATTTGTGGCCCTCAATATAACGGGAAAGAATTATCTGTCGTAAATACCAGATGCTGAAATACATTTGGATGCTATGGGTTTTGGAAACACAATCAAAGATGAAAATCAAGAACCTCAACAAAATCGCGCCAAGGCAATGATTTTCCTTCGTTATCATCTTCATGAAGGATTGAAACTTGAATATTTGATAGTTAAAAATCCATTAGTCCTTTGAAATAATTTGAAAGAGAGATATGATCATCATAAATCGGTCATCCTTCCAAGACTCATTATGAATGGATGCATTTAACGATTGTAAGATTTTAAAACCATAAGTGAATATAATTCTGCAATTTTCAAAATTAGTTATAAATTAAAATTATATGGAGAAAATATTACTGACCATGATATGTTAGAGAAGACATTTACTACTTTTCATGCCTCGAATATACTCTTGCAGCAGCAATATGGAGAAAAAGGTTTTAAGAAATATTCTGAATTAACTTCATGTCTTCTTATTGCTGAGCAAAATAACGAGCTCTTATTAAAAAATCATGAAACTTGTCCAACTGGTTCTATTCCATTCCATGAAGTGAATGAGACAACATATAATAATATTGGATGAGGAAGAGGATGAAAACATAATCGTGGTCGAGGTTATGGCCAAAATCATAATAATAGCAATCGTGATGGCCATAGAAATAATAATGCATCTTTCCATCAAAAGTAGAATAATCGTGAAAAGAAAAAGAATAGTGGATCAAAGCAAAATACAAAAATTTAATGCTATCAATGTGGCATGAAAGGGCATTGGTCTTGTCATTATCATACGCCAAAGCATCTTACTGATCTCTATCAAGAGTCCTTAAAAAAGAAAGACAAAAATATAAAATCAAATTTGGCAGAAAATGATGATGATTTTGGTGATGACTCTATTGATATCACACATTTAGATGTGTCGGATTTCTTTGAGAATCCTAAAAGAAAAATTGATCATTTGATTAGTGATAGCAATATAAATGCCTAAAATTATGTGTTTCCTATAGTTACCTTAGTTTGATTTATGTTTTCAATTTAAACACTAGTTTAAAGTATTGGTGAATTTTTTATTAAGTATTTTTGGATTGATTTTAAATGATATATATTGAGTTGTTTCTTACAAATATGTTTTTATCTTTATGAAGATATTATGATACACTGCATGCTCTTGTAGTAGGAATATAAAAAGTAAAAAATTTGTAAATATTATTTGTCTTCTAGTGGTTGCAAAGAATAATTGCTAATGAGAAATCATCAAGCAATGCCCACTAGTACAACTGCATTCCCTGAAGTGAATGCTATAAATTATTTAGTAGATCATAAAAACTCTGAAAAATTAGCAACTCATATAGAGGACACAGCTCAATATTGGTGATTTTATGTAAACTTCCTGAATGAGTAATTTATAAGGATTTTACAAGTTGTGCATTATAATAAGTTATTTCATTATTGTTTTATCCCCCATATACATGCACAATATATTGCGTTAAACCTACAATTTAAGCATTGAACTTATAGTTCAATAATTAAACCTTGACGGTTAGGCATGAATGCCATTATATATATCATACATGGTCTCTTTTGAAACTTGTATAAGGATATGAGTTGCAAATATTTAGTTGTACCATAAATATATTAATATTATTATCTCAAAATGTGAAAATGGGTCCATAAAAGAGACTATGAATTTATGAGGCACATTTCTTGACATTAGGGGGAGGAAAAGCACCTGCAGTTCTAAAAAATGTCAAGAAGTATATTAAAAGGAAAAATCTTTAAATGATTTTAATCTATGTATAAGTTAGAGTGAACCAAAAGTTCACAAAATAACACAGTTGCAACAATTTGCAACTTAATTGCCAAATGCATTTATAGATACTAAAAGAATGACAAAGTATCATATTACAACTGCTAATATCCTAGCAAGGGTTGTGGTTCTAATTGCAAATAGAAAATCAATCAATCTCACTACATGCCAAAAGCATGAATAGTAAATTAGAACTAAAGATAAAAATCCGCGGAAAAGAAAAGCAACATCACTCATAAAACCTCCTGAAGAGGTAGATCTCAGTCAAGGAGCTATAGCCAATTATGAGACACAGATTGAGACAATGGAGTAATTAGATCCCCCATATATGGTTTCTAGAGTTAATGATCATATAAATGAAAACTATAAAATCTCAATTATTTTTGTGATATAAGAGAAAGAGTTGATAGAAATTTAATTATTGTCGATAATGAATTTGCCTCAACAGTAACTTTTGTTGTTTCAAGAGAAAATTTGGATCTAGAATCTATAAGTATAATTGAATATTAACATAATTGATCATCATGGAAAGAGGCAATTAAAATAGAGCTAGACTCATTCTATTATTAACTATGAGAAAAATAATTATCTTATTATGGAAATGATCATGTTCTGTTATTCGATTAGTATGGCAGTTAAAGAAAGACTTTATATATGTCTTATGAAAATAATTTTTATATAAGAGTCCCAGAAGGATTAAAGATATTAGAAATGAGTGCATATTAAATATGTGACATATATTCCATCAAGTCATAAAAATCCATTTATGGATTAAAGAAATATGGACATGTGGTATAATTGTTTGAGTAAATTCTTATTGAAAGAAATATATGTGAATAATACACTATTTTTATTCATAAAGACCATAGAATGGAAAATATTATTATTGCAGTATATGTTAAATATCAATGTGACTCCTAACAAACTCAAAGAAGTATGTACCTATTTGAAGAGTGAGTTCAAGATGAAAAATTTAAAGGAAATGAAATTTTGTCTTGGCCTGCAGATCGATTATCAAGGAGTCCTAATATATCAGTGTACTTATGTGGAAAAGGTATTTAAGCAATTTTGTATGGATAAATCTTTTCCCTTAAACATACTAATGGTGGTCCTCTTCCCTGAAGTGAAGAGATATCCTTTTAGACCTAAATAAGATAACAAAGAGTTATTTGGTCTTGAAGTACTATATTGAAGTGCTATAGAGGCACTTATGTATCTTGCAAATTACATTAGGCCTGATATTGCATTTGTAAGAAAAAAATTCCTAGCTAGGTATAGCTCTACACCTACTAAGAGATATTATAGTGGTGAAAAAAGTTATCTTCAATGTACTATTAATATTATGATCATATTTTGATTCAGATTTGAAATTGGTATATATGCGAATGTTGGTTATTTACTTAATCTCAATAATGGTAGATCTTAGACTGGCTATATATTCACTTATGGTGGTACTACAATTTTATAAAGGTTTTTTATGGTTCTAAAGTACCTCACTAAAAATACTCCCATTGTGTTTTGAGAATAATGTAATTTGCATTACACAAATTAAAAGTGGGTATATCAAAGGTGATGAAGTAAACATATAAACTTCACTCAAATTCTTATTTATACATGAGCTCTAGAAGAGATATCCACCAAATTCGCCTGAGTGACAATCTAATAGACTTATATACTAAGTTTTTACCTACTGTGGTATTTAAACGACATTGTTTCATCAATTAATATGTGCCGTGTTAAAATTTGTCCTCATTAGGGGGAGCGAATTAGTATATGATTGTACTCTTTTTCCTTAGTCAAGTTTTTATCCCGCAGGATTTTCTTGGACAAAGGTTTTAATGAGGCAATTTGTGTAACGACAAAATAGCACATGAAATATACTTTTTTTTTAGTTATGTTTTTTCCCACTGGATTTTATAGCACGGTTTTTAAAGAGGCATATTCATGGCACAAGTAATATCCTTAGGAAGTACTATAAATAAATTATTATATGTGGATATTACTTAAAGATCATTAAGTATACGATTTGACAACTTGGCAGATTTATTTACAAAGGCACTCCCCACAACTACATTTGAAAAGCTAGTTAACAAAATTGACATGCGCTTACTAAGAAATATTTGATAAAAATCATGTTTTCATAAGGGGGAGATTTTAGTGCACTGTACTCTTTTTTCCTTAGCCTAAGTTTTTTCCCATTGGGTTTTCCTGGCAAGATTTTTAATAAGGTAGTGTTATGGCGCAAATCTCTATAAAAATAATATACTCTTTTTCTTTCACTAAGATTTTTTTTCCCACAGGATTTTTCCTTAGTAAGATTTTAATGAGACATATTCTTTATAATAGACATCCAAGGGGGAGTGTTGTGATAATATTAATGATAATATTTGAGTAGTATAATATGATTAGATATCTATCACTATCTCTATAGATAGTTTTCTTATGTAAATAGGACTCTATCTTTGATCCTATCTCTGTAACCTTTTACACCTACGAATAGGTGTTATAGTCAATGGAATAATATACAGAAATTTATTCTCTATTTTATTTTCTCTTTACTCTATTCTCTATAATTGTTCTTTATTTTATAACAGATATGTATATATATGCTAATAAATTTTTTAATTTAAGATATTTTATATTTTTAAGCTTAATAAATTTTTTATAAATTTATGATAGTATTAAATATGGTGAAATTATTTTTATTAAATTATGTTAGTAATTATTTTAATTATTTTGGTTTTATTAATAGAATTTTAATTTTGTTTTAAATAATTGACGTGTGGGCTAACAATATAAGTCAAATTCTCACTTCAAAAGGTCCGTACTATAATTTAATTTATTTATACTAATATATAAATATAATAATTTAGAATGTAATGTTCTTTTAATTATCTTATGTATAATTTGTAGTTTGTCATGTTTATTTGTAAATGTATATGAAAAAATAAATGCTGTGATGTAAATTTGTAATTTATGGTTGATTTGTGTATTGTAATGTAATTTTTAATTATGTAAATTTATAGATGTATATGTATGTGACGTAATTTTGGTTTTATTTAAATAAATCCATTAATAATACCAACAAAATGATCAATAAATCTATATTTAATCATGCCATAAAAAGTGAAATTTAATTTTTATGAATTTCATAAAATACCAAAAATTCTCATCACATTCAAAAATTAAAAAAATCTATAAATATGCTACCAAAAATTGCAATATAAATTAATTTTATAAAATACAAAAACATAAGAAATTGCGAATAGTTAGGAGTAAAAATATTTTGACAAAAAATAAAAAGAAAGTAATCATGCCATAAAAAGTAAAATTTATTTTTTATGAATTTCATAAAATACTAAAAATCCTCATCATATTAAAAAATAAAAAAAATTTCACAAATACGCTACAAAAAATTGAAATATAAATGCATTTTATAAAATACAAAAAAATAAGAAATTGCAAATAGTTAGGAGTAAAAATATTTCAATGAAAAATAAAAAGAAAGTAATAAAATAAAAATTTGCCATTAAAAATTAAATTTTAAATACATTTCATAAGATTTCTAAAAAAATAATAAATATCCTCTTAAAGAAAAAAAATAGTATATAAAATATAATAATACATAATGGCTTAATTAATGCTAACAAATAATTAAAATTCAAATATTCAAAATTAAAACGATTAAGAAGAATTTTAATTAAATTTTTTCCTAAATAATATAAAAAATATCTAATATAATATTAATATCTTTATTAATAAGTAATAATATATATGTGTAAAATTATGATATGGTAAAAAAATGAAAAAAAGTATAATGTATTTATGAATTTGTATCGTATTCAGTAACATTTTGCATTTATCTTGTGAATTTATTTTATTAATTTTGATTATATGTTCTTATGTTATGATGTTACAATTGTTATTTGCACGGCGAATCTATACCATTTTGTTATTGAATGAATTTAAATGATTTTAATTTTATTTTTGGACTTTTACAATCAAATGTCCAAAAATATTGTTAATTAAAATGATTAACATATTTAGAATTAGCTAGAGATCTCGTTTGATGTCCTACTCATCGGATGGTGAGAGGATATCGAATTGTCTAAATTGGGCAATTTAGAGATCTTGTTGTCTTTGTATATTCTTATTTCATACAAATTTCTAAAATTTCGGTACTATCTTCCACCATGTTCTCTTAGTGCACATTGAAATAATGTCCTGATTATGTGAATTTTTTCAAATGTGGTGCACTAGGAGAACTATAAGGAGATGCTGCCGAAACTTTAGCAAATGTATGAGTGTAGAATGTAGCAGTAACAATTATACAGTGATCAGTTTCTAAATGGGTTAGGCTCTTACCGTATAGGGAGGGAGATATGAGGATGTAGAATTAGATGTTGTGAACTTAATTAAAATTATAACCAAACATAAAAGTTTAAATGTAATTTTGTTTGTGTGATATAAAAAATAAATTAATACTGTTGAATGTACAGGGAATAATTATGAGGACCCATAGGAATTAGATGTACTCTAGACTTACTAATGGATATTTGAATTTGAAATTCTTGGAGGGTTTAGACCAATTCATGGAATTTGCGATATCTCAGCCACAGTGCATGAGTGGGACTAGTGTTCGATGTCCTTATAACCATAACAAATGTCAGAATTGAAATTTCTTTAAGCTAGATACTGTCAAGTTGCACATTCTGAAGAAGGGTTTTGTACCGAGGTATTATGAATGGTATTTGCATGGTGAAGTCAGTGGGCCTGGATCTTCAACTGCAGCAGAAGTAGGCGATGAAGATATGGATAGTTGTCCTCCAACTACATACCATAATATGTTAATGGATGCTGCTAGGCTAGATTTTGATTAGGATCGAATGGAGGAAGCTCCAAATTCGATTGCTCATAAACTGTATGACATGTTAGAGGCAGCTAACGAAGAATTATGGCCTAGCTATGAGAAACAATCTAAATTATTTGTTGTGACATGACTTTTGAATATCAAGTTAGAACACTATCTATCTGAAAGGTGTTATGATGAGATATTGCAATGGTACAATGAGTTGTTGCCTGTAGATAACACAATGGTTGATAGTTTCTACAGCACCAAGAAGTTAATGTAGGGTTTGGGCCTTCCAGTCAAGAAAATTGATTGTTGCAAGAATAATTGCATACTTTATTGGGGTGAACATAGTAATCTAATTGCATGTAAGTTTTATGATTGGCCAAGATATAAGCCAATACGTAGGGGTGCATGTTCATAAAAAAAAAATATTCCATATAAGATTATATTTTACTTCCCTCTGACTCCAAGGTGGTAGAGATTGTATGCCTCTGAGGCAATTGCAAAGCATATGAGATGGCATGCGGAACATACAGAGGAAGATGGGGTGATGCAATACTGTTCAGATTCTATAGCATGGAAGCATTTCAATCGGATGAATCTAGATTTTGCTTCTGAAATTTGCAATGTCCATTTGGGCTTATGCATTGATAGCTTCCAACCTTTTGGACAATTCGGACAAATATACTCATCATGGCCAATTATAGTGACACCATATAATCTGCCCCCAAGGATGTGTATGAAGAAGGAGTACATATTCATGTCTGTAATAGCTCCTGGACCAAATAATCCAAAATAAAAGTTGGACATATTTTTTGCAGCCTCTGATTACAGAATTGCTACTATTGTGGGGTATAGGTGTTGAAACATGTGTCTATGAAGCAGAATTTTTAGATGCGAGCTGCTCTAATATGGACAATGAGTGACTTCCCTGCGTATAGTATGTTGTCTGGTTGGAGTACTCAGGGTAGACTTGTATGTCCATATTGCAATGAATTAACAGATTCTTTCACTCTTCCTAAGGGGGGTAAGCAATCGTGGTTTGATTACCATCACAAGTTCTTATTGCCTAATCATCCTTTTAGATGGAACAAAACAGCTTTCATAAAAAATAGAG
This sequence comes from Reutealis trisperma, assembly GCA_947687605.1. NCBI lineage: Eukaryota > Viridiplantae > Streptophyta > Magnoliopsida > Malpighiales > Euphorbiaceae > Reutealis > Reutealis trisperma. The sequence goes on from CANTUT010000911.1 coordinate 143,045, forward strand.
CTGTTCGAGCAACTACTCCACCTACACGTTTGGGAATTGAATTGTTGCAGGAAATAACTAGTTTGAAGTTGATGAGGGTGATCGAAGTAGGAGCTGATGATGTGAATGCTCAAATCGCAAAGTGAAGCATATGTGGATGGAAGAAACGAAGTATATTTTAGGATTTACCATATTGGAGGACTAATTTGATTAGACATAATTTGGATGTTATGCATATTGAGAAGAATGTGTTTGAAAATATATTCAACATAGTAATGGACATCCCAGGAAAAACCAAAGATAATGCTAAATCCAGACAGGACTTAAAACAATTCTGTCTCCGCAAGGAGTTAAAGATGGATGAAGTGTCTGGAACATATCCGAAAGCCAAATATGTGTTCCATAAGCAGGCCAAACAAGTCTTATGTGAATGGCTGAAAGATCTGAAATTTCCTAATGGGTATGCATCTAATATGGGTCGATGCGTTGATATGCAGAAACTAAGATTGCTTAGGATAAAGAGCCATGACTGTCATATTTTTATACAACGCTTGCTTCCTATTGCGTTCCGTGAAATTTTGCCGAGGGATGTTTGGCAACCATTGACAGAGTTGAGTTTATTTTTCAAAGAACTCACTTCAACACTTCTTAGGGAAGAGGACATGGTGAGGCTTGAAAATACCATTCCACTCATATTGTGTAAACTGGAATGCATTTTTCCTCCAAGTTTCTTTGATTCCATGGAGCATCTACCAGTATATCTTGCTTATGAAGCTCGTATAGCGGGTCCAGTTTAGTACCAATGGATGTATCCATTTAAGAGGTAAAATATTTGTCGATTTTAATATTTAAAATCACATCCATTCATTTATACTCAAATGTCATAATATATGATATTACCTGTTGTAGATTTAATGGACATTCGAAACATAATGTCAAAAATAAAGCAATAGTTGAAGGCTTCATTTGTAATGCATACTTAGTTGAGGAAGCTTCATCATTTTGCTCTTATTATTTTGAACCCCATGTCTATACAAGGCATAGGAGAGTAGCTCGAAATGATGATGGTGGAATGCCTGAAGGAGCAAATACGCCGGGTATTTTATCAATATTCACTCATCCAAGGAGACCGTTTGGTCGACCTAAAACAAGATTGATGACCGACGAAGAATATAAGGTGGCTCAATCATACATTCTTCTTAATTGCTCCAAAGTTGCAAAATACATCGAGTAAGTTACAACTTAATTAAAATAACTCATTCTTCATCATTCTACATAATTTCCTTTCCATTTTACTTACTATTTTCCTTATGAATGAAGCTTATACATTGATATGTTGAAGCAAACTGTGCCGAATATATCAATAATTGATAGAAACAAAAAATTAGAGACAAAATTTGCACAGTGGTTTCATTCATATGTAAGTATAATGTAGTATCATTACTTAAAAAATTAATCTGAAATTTCTATCCTATACAATCAAATTGATATGTTTATTTTTATCATAGGCCACTGATCCTATGAGTAGAATAACAAATCAATTCATTATTGATCTGTTCAAGGGTCCGTTATGATATGTTATGACCTATCTTATTTACTTCGTGAATAGTTACAAGTTTCATACTGAAAAGCAAAGTTCAGGTAGATCATCAATAAATAGTGGGGTATGTATAAAGGGTTCCAATTATAGTGAGAATGCATTTGACTATTATGGTTGATTAACAAATATAATGCAATTAGAATACCCTGCACTTCCAATTAACAAATATAATGTTATATATAATACTATATTAAAAGATATTAAGTATAATAAATATAATAATATATAATAAAATATAATAATTTGTTAGTAATATGTATTAAATAGGTACATACTATTAGTAAATTAATTTTGTATTTTATATATTAATTATTATTTATATACTAACTTGTATTTTTGTTTTTTTTTTTTTTGCAGAAGTATTTTTACTGGAATCATGCTATATCAGAGATGGTGAAGATACTCTTTTTTAAGAAAGCTGCAATTCGGTACAAGAATTTCCTCTACACCGTCAAGAAAAAGGGGAAGAGAGAGACATGGATCCCTCAAGAGACATAGGATGCTTAGAAGAAACATTGTGATTCTTTGGAGTATAAGCAGTTATCCCATAAGGGATCCATGAACAGAAAGTCAGAAAAAGGTGGTCCAGCGAGTGGACCGTCTAAGCATACTGGAGGGTTTGTCCCTGCTACGGAGCATGCCAGGAAATTGGTAAGATGTTGATTTTTTTTATAATAAGTAATTAAATCATACGTACTTTAAAAATTTATTTACTTTTTAAGTTTTTAATTTCATAATTTTTTTATTTACTAAATGTGGGATGATACTTTTAATTTTTAACAGAGAAATGATCTTAGTCGAGACACTACTTCTGAAGAGATCTTTGTTCGCATTCACACGAGAAAGGAAGACTGACAGACCTTTGTCGACTAGCGCTCCCAGCAGATTCATATAATTTTTAATTAGTAATTTTCCTATTAAAGTACATTAAAAATTTTAATGCTAACTACTATTATATTACAAACAGGAGGATCTTTGAAACCTCTATAAGCAGATGTCCTAGCCAGCTTCCAGATTTGTTGAGATGGCTCATGTAGATGAGTTTGAGCTATACTTCAGAGCTATTGGGAGCCGAGAGAAGGGACGAGTCTATGGGATGGGTTCGATAGCTTGCTCATTTGGACATCTCAGAGCCAGTTCTTCCTCAGCTCCACCACCACCACTGCCGCCTACAGCTGAGCATATGCAGTATGAGATTGATAGGTGAGTAGCTCAGATGCGGAATGAGATGCAGCATGAGATGCAGTGAACAGTCCAGGAGCAAGTCTACCAGCAGGTCGAGCTACAGATGCAACAGTCCTTCTATAGGTATTTTGCTAGCGGTACTGCTCCACCTATTCTACCACCGGTTTCTACTACTTCTAATCAGCACACTTTAGCTAAAGGTGCTTCTATTGCTGCTGTTGATGCGTATATAGTAGATTCGGAGCATGGCCAGCATCATGCCGAGGGCTACGAGGAGGATGATGCTTAAGAGCATGATTAGTTATTTTTTTAGTTTTTTTAGTTTAGTTATTTGTAACATTTATATGGTGTACAGTATATTACATTTTTTATAAATAATATTACGTTTTATGAAATGAAAATTTTTTATATTCACATTATATATTAATTTATAATTTTCTAACTAATATATATTATATAAAATTAATTTATTAAATAATAAAAAATTATTTTCCAATTTACTGACAAATTACTGACCGTGAAATTAAAATATTATTTTTTACTAAAATTTATTGATGGATTACCGACCGTTTAGTTATAAAATATTATTTTTTATAGTTATTTTACTGATGAATTACTGACTGTCATATTAAAATATTATTTTTGCCTGAAAATTACTGACGGATTACTGACGGTTTTATTATAAAATATTATTTTTTTAGTTCTTTTACTGACGGATTATTGATCGTAATGTTAAAATATTATTTTTGACTGAAAATTACTGACAGATCACTGACCATAAATATTGTTTGATTATATTTTAATGACGGATTACTGATGAATTTTGGTTTTTAGTGACGGATTACTGACAGAATAGTAATATTTACGATCTTTTTTCGAATAAAATTACCGACCGCTTTCCATAAAATACTGACCGAATTTCGTTGGTAAATTTACCGATAGAATATTTTTTCCGTCACTAATCATTTACTGACAATCGTTTTAACAATGAATTTTTTCCGTCCTTAATCCGTCGGTAAATTCATTTACCGATAGATTTTCAATTATTACTGACGAATTTTTCTGTCGGTAAATTAGTGGATTTTTGTAGTGGCATAAGGATGTATTCATCCTAATAGAATCATACATTGGATAACTCAAGGTAAATATAACGAGAATCCCACGAGTCTCCATAACCATCAACCCATGGTTTGAATGACACCACAAGCCCCAATGGATAATAATAATAGTAGCATCAGTACAATACTTCATAAGAGGGATAATAACATTGTCCCCATGCTTTAGATACCATTGTTATCATATAACAGAAGGGCAACTACTACACCCTTAAACACCGTCTCAAGCTTGCGTGGATACATCTATTTTAGTATATAGATCCGTTTAGTCAAGTTGTTGGTGCATACAGTCTAATGAATTATCCCCCGTTAATCAAGTATTTTATTAGTATATGGTAAAGTTTAGGCATTGGTTTGGTAGAATCTTATCATAATAATAGGTTAGCCCAAATGATCTTGTCATAAAATAAGCATGATTTTCTATCCCAAGTGGCCTCGTCAATAACAATTTTCATTTATATTAAGCAATATAATTTAAGTTCCAACAGAAATAATAACACTAAAGGAAATGTTGTTTAAGATACATGTTATCAAGTAAAGGAATTAGAAACAAAGTGTGGTAGATATTAGTATGCATTCATACATTTCATAACCTACTTAAATAATTATAGCCTCCTTAATAACTCCCTGATAATTTCTTTGCATGACATCAACAACCTTAGGCTCACCTAATCCACAATCCACTTTTCTAGATCTACCTAGAACTTTTCTAAGGAAGGCAAATGAATGAAGGATATTAAATCTTGGCTTATTCTTGGAACCAAATGTCTTTGAATAAAAGAAAGAATCAGAAAAATCATGTCCAAATATGGAGAACCTTGAAAAATGGGATGCTTAATTTTGGAAAGAAATAAAAGAAAGAAATATATTGAACTGGTACTTTTGATCGTCTTATATAGAAGAGAAAAACATAAGAAAGCATTTATTATAATGCCAGACGACCATTTATTAAGAAGATTTTTTTTTTTTCATTGGAAAGTTTACTTTTTGTTGAAAAGGTAACTTTTAATTTATCCATATAATTTTTTGAAAATAACTTTTCTATGATAAGTGAATGATAAAAATCAGTCATTCATCGTCTACCACCTATCCATAAATATCTTACAACAATAACCATGAAGAAACACTCACTATAACAACTTAACTTAAACTTAAACTATATACAATACAATTCCATACAACCATTCTTTTAAAAACTTAAATTATACACAGATCAACACTATATAACACTGAGCCTTATCAGTTCGCCTCTTAAGCCTATACAGATCTATGCATCTTTGCTACCACGTCCTCAATTCATCCTCATCCTCGTCATATTAAGTCCGTATAGTTTGCCTTGTAGATTCAAATTAAGTCTCTCAACTTGCTCTGTAAATATGCAAGTATCTGTTTTCCTCATACTGTGCTACTCGACTTATCTCACATGCACCAAGTCCCACTTGCTTGCTTTTTCTTGTCGAGCCCTTCTGCTCACATTTGTCTATATTGAGTTGCTGCTTACTTCGCCTCGTCTCTTTGCCAACCCACTTATCTCACCAACTTACTTGCCTATATATCCATCGAGATCTCAAACTCGTCATCATCACTATTGAGTCAATCTCATCCATACCATCAAGCTGAAGGTGTTTCATTATCCAACCTTGCCTTTACCTTAAAGCTTCTATTTGTCTAGCAGTTCTTCATCTCATAACACTTTGCTTTGTATTATGTTACCTTATATTACTTTATATCATCTCTAAAATCTAGCTTCGCCACCAATGCTCATCCTTACCTTCAAAGTTTCACTTAATTATTTGACTTCATCCTAAGTATTAGTCACTCGCTTAGATAGAGAGTCTTTCATCCTCGCTTCATTTTTCCCAAAATTAATATAGAAACATACTTAACCATCTCTTCATCTTTCATCTTGCTAGCAACAACACTTATACTTTAACTCATTAACTTCCATAACGAGCGTTTAACTTTGTAACGAACGTGACTCTGCTTTCTATCTAATTATTTTGAGGTTCAAGAACATTCGTTTGGAGAGGTAATGTGCATTACTTTTCTTTTTTTTTTTTTTTTTTTTTCGAATTACACCCTTTTACTCATATTTAAAAATTCTTACAGATAATCAAAACTTGGCATATTGTAGATTTAAAAAAAAAAAAAAAATGCCCTTGGAGAAAACCTTAAATCAATAGCACCTCCATCCAAATTAAGACACGTCCGAGTGTTCAGTAGTGCTTGGTCAGCAGACAATGTTCAAATGCACAGAAAAATGCCAAATTATAGTTGTGTTAAAGAGGTACCAGATCGATGTAACATATTTCACAATATTAAATTGATATTTAAATAGTTAAAATGAATGTAAATTTAAATTTAAATTTTAAATACAAAAATTTAAAAACAAACATGATGTTAAATTTTAAGTGTTTAATTATTTTAAATGTAATATTTTCTTTGATATTAATATTTTATGATCAGAATTTAATTGTACTTCATATTAATTTTTATGAATTTAGTTGTATTTTAGGTTAATTTTTATGCGTTATATTGAAGATTTGTTTAATTAATAATATCATTGTAACTATTGTATTAAGAAAAGCACTATTTTGAATTATATTATATAATTAGAAAATTTTAAAGTATATTGGATATATTTTATGATAAAAACTGAACATATTTTAAATTTATTATGGATCACTCGTACGACTTGTTATATCACGGACTTAAATCCATATTACATTGTGAACCATGTCTAAAATACATTAAGTATTATATATGTAGTGAAAAATTTAATAATATTGTTTGGTACAGTTGGTTAATAATTTGTAGCACTCTCTTTGAGTCCTAAGTTTGATTCTTAGGATGAAATATTTTTTTTCTTTTTTAATTAATTTTTTTTCTTTTTTAGTTATTTGTAATATTTCAATTAAATTAATAGTTCAGTTTTTATTTTTTTAATTGTTCTAATAAAATTTATATTAATTTTAATAAGAAAAAACTACATTAATGGTTTTTTTTTTCTTCTTTTCTTTTTTTTTTTTCTCATTTTATTTAATTTATTTTTCTTGCACTGAAAACACGTGCTTTTCCTTTTTTTTTTTTAACTTTTTAACTTTATAAATAATTTTATTTTAATTTTATATTTTTAGTATATTTTATATTTTTTATTACATTAAATTTATTTTTTAATCATATGCTAGCATTTTTGTAAGAAAAATAACATATATTAAATTTAAAAAGATTTTAGCTAATGTAATTAAAAATAAACTTATGAAAAAATAATTTTATGTTTCTAAAAATTAAAATTAAAAACAAAAATAATTTTGATTTTAATTTTAATTTTTCTTCCTATCTTAAATTTTAATTTTTTTTTTATCATTACATAATAATACTTAAATTTCTTAAAACTTGATAATAATAATGAAACATTAAAATTAATAATTTCATATTCATAACTATAAATTACACAATACAATCATATGTTATAAATACAAATTTATTAGTAAAAACTATAGTATATTGTTAAATAATATCTTTCTTTTTTTTATATAGTTAGAAACTAATATATCTAAATTCATATATTATAGAGAATAAGCTTATTAGTTATAAAGTATAGATTCATAAAAAATGGAATATAAGTTCATCACTTATAAAGAATATATTTTATTCTCTTACTAGTATAATTGATGGATTTACAGTTTACAAATGATGAAACTACACTATATATTTGATGAACTTATAAATAATATCTAATAAACATATTGCTTATAAGTAGTGAACATAATTATTATACAAAATATATTTGATGGTTAATTTTCAATGAATCTATACTCTATTACTGATGAATTTACTGTTTTTGTTTATTGAACCTACAGCTTACTGTATAACAGTGAATCACAATATCAGTAGAATTGATGAATCCATAGTTTACAAATAATAAATCTATACTATATATTTAATAAATCTATAAATAATATTTAATGAACCTATTTACAATTTATAAACGATAAATCTACACTATATATTTGATGAACCTATAAGTAATATTTAAAGAATATGTTGCCTGTAAATAGTGAACATAATTAATATACAAACTATATTTAATAGTTAATTTTTAATGAATCTAAACTCTACTACTAATGAATCTATAATTTTTATTTAATAAACTTACAGCTTATTATATATGAATCTACATAACAGTGAATCACAATACTAATATAATTGATGAATCTAGTTTACAAATGATAAACTTACACTATATATTTAATAAATTTGTAAGTAATACTTAATAAGCATGTTGTTTATAAGTGGTAAATATGATTATTATTTAAATTATAATTAACAATTTTCAAAGAATCTACATTATATTACTGATAATTTAATTTAGCATTTATTGATAAAAAATCGTAAATTATAAACTAAAAAAATAATACTGTGAAAACTAATTATATAATGAAGTTAATAATTTTTTCAAGGGCTTAACAACAACAACAACAACAACAACAACAACAACAACAACAACAACAATAATAATAATAATAATAATAATAATAATTATTATTATTATTATTATTATTATTATTATTATTTAAAAAATTGATTTTTGAAAATTAATTGTCATAAAAAAGATGAACATGATATTTTATAAAAATATAAAATTATCCTTAAAAATCATTTAAAAAATTACCCATAAAAATATTAAAATTTATAAATAAAATTACGTTAAAAAATTAATGATATTAAAATTAATTATCATTATAAAAATCAAACAAAAAAAATCAACCATTAATATAATTTTTTTTCTTACAAAAATTAATATCAATTTAATTAGAATAATTGAACAAATGAAAAAAATTCAATCATTAATATAATTTTTTTTCTAAGACGAATAAAATAAATATAATTTTAATTACAAATATTATAAGCAAAAATAAAAAGCAAAAAAAATAATAAATAAAAAAGAATAAAAAAAGAATAAAAAACAGTTTTTAATTATCGTAACTCAAACTTGAAACCTTCAAATTTCAAGATTAAAGTGTTAACTAGCTGTACAACCTATAATTTCAATTTTTTTTATTGCATATCTAATACTTAATATATATCTAGGATTATGATGTTATATAGTCTCAAATCCATATTTTAATTTGCCACTCATACTAAGAATAAAAGATTTACAATATGAAATATCTCTTCTAGAAGAAAGGGAAAAGACAATGGTTACCTAACCAATAAGAATAAGAAAGACATAATTCCTCTTATATATATATATATATATATATATATATATATATAAAGGGTGTATTTTGACTGAGGATCAACTACATCCAATCATTTACGATCAAAATCTTTGGCTGGTTTTTGATTTTTAAATATTTTGACAAATATAATTTCCACTCCTAATGTCTTTGATAAAAAAATGCTAACGTGTCTGACCGCAATTTTGGCCACATATCAATAATGCCATTAATTTCTAGCTTAGGTGAACTTTTTCGCTTGTCTCTTTGCATTGTTGTCCTACCATTGATGTTTATTGATGCAAACACCGTATATTCAAACAATACAAAAAGTCATTGTTTTAGTTCGTAATTTATGTCTCACCATTTGGCTTCAGTGACATGTTGGGATAATGTTTGTGCTGAAGACTTGGCTAAGTGGTTATCTTAATACTAATAATCCTTTCTTGAAATTAATATTAGCCATGTTTGGTTGGCAAGGTTTGAAATCAAAATCCAAATGAGTGATTTGGACTCTTAACTTTAAAATTATTTTAAAATTAAAATGCATTTCTTCTATTTAAAGGAATCACTCATTTTCTCACCCTTAGTCAATCAGATTCTCATTTCCATGTAAATTAAGAAAAATCTTTTAATTTAGTTAAATATACAATTCTTTGTCAGGTGCTATTTGAATATTAACCATTTTTGCTAATCTATTTCGCATGTTAATTTTTATTATAATTCATTTTAAAATATAATTTAATTTGCAAATATTTATATTTTAAATATTATTATAAATGTTATATAACATATAAATAATTTAAGTGAATTTTTTATATTATTTTTTAAATTATGGTACATATTAGATAGTAAAACTTCTTTATAAATTATATTTTTAGTGTAATTTATTTTCTTTTTATTTGACTTTTTTACTTTTGACCAATACTTTTATTGTAGATACTCATATACCTCTTGACAATACAACATATAATTATTCATAGTAAATACACATTTATATTATGTACTATTTGTCCTTGTACTTTATTAATAGTCATTGTAGAATAAAAACACATAGAGAACTGTTTTCTTTTAAAATGAAAAGGATATTCTTCATTTTCAGTCAGTGACAGTAATCTCCCTGGCAATAAAACTTATTTTTTTGCATGTTTTTTTACTGTTATTTCTACATATATAACATTTCTATTAAATTTTTTGCACACTATCCTAGTTTCATTAAGCAATATTATTGGTTAATTAACTTTTAGTTCCAACTTATGAGGTGGCAAGCCATTTGGTAATAATGTATTTAGAAATTATTTTTTGGTACAATCCACACCTTTTTTTTTTCTTTTGTTATATTTGATATCACTATTCAATGTTTTTTCTCTACCTCTCTATTCAGTTTAAATGAAACTTTTTAAATTTGAGAAAATTGAGCATTAATAAAATTTTATAATATTTAAATCTAATTTGGCACTTTATAATTGCACAATCTTGCAATGCATTAAATTATGTGTGAAGAAGTATATTATTCTTGAAATATACAGTGGAGCTCGTAAGTATTGTGTTGTACTTGCATTTTGTATTTGTGTGTATCAGTATGAGTCTTAGTGTTAATAAGTAATATAATTAATAAAAAATAAGATTTTTTTTTTAATTTATGATGATTCAACTATTCAATCCAAAATAAATATAAAATAAAGACATATTTGACTAAATATAAATATAAAATTTGATTTAACTTTTTTTTTTAATTCTTATTAAAAATATACTTATTTATATATTTTTATATATTATATTGGATATTTTAGACCAAATTTGTTTATTTTTATATATTGATTTTTAAATATCATACATTTATCTTTTATTTTTTGAATAAATATTTTCTATAATATAAGTTGAAATTTATATAATAACATAATAATTTAAAATTTTTAATAGTTGTATTCCTTTAAAGGATTCAATAATTTGAACTTTAAATTAGTTTTTATTTGCTTAGCAAATATAGGAAAAATTAAAGAGCAACTATAAATTAATTTTTTGCTATTAATAGATAAAACATGCAAAAAAAAAAAAATGTTGAGTTTAAAGCAAGTGTTAAAATTGTTGATTCCTTTTTCTTTTATCAAAAAAGAAATTTTGTATTAATTGACAAATCAAAAGAACAAATATTTTTTTTATTGTTAATATTATTTTTATTCTATTAAATTTGTTCATTAAAAATAATAATTTTATTTAAAAATAAATTTTTAAAATTGTTTATGAATTTCCATTTCCTTACTTCTGATTATAATCATACTTGCAATAGATTATTAATTCAAACTGCATAAATTAATGAAAACATTAATTTTTTATGTTGTGACAACTTATATTTTGTAACTTTGATATTATATATTAAAATATAAGAAAATATAATATAATATATTGCCATAAAATAACAAATTCACTATTATTTTTGAAAATTATAATTATATTTAAAAAATACACTGGTATACCCTTATTGTTAGTAAAAGAAATTAGATGATTTTTCTTATAAGAAGAAACAATCATGCTATAATTATAAATTTTTAATCTTTTTGGATATTAATCTTTTTTTTAATAGTAGGGCGTCTTCATCATCTTCTTTCTATTCAATATTTATTATTTTTGTTTTCATTATTGATACATTTTGAATTTCTTTTACAATAAAAATTTTAAGTTTATCTTTTAAATGATTTTCTTTAGTTAATCTTATAAGAAAATAATATTTTTTCCCTCATACCAATCAATTTTTGGTAAAATTTGCTGTGTTTTTTTTTATGATAAATAAAAAAATGAGAGATAAGAAAATTTTAAAATAAGAAGTGATGTAATAAATAAATAATTAACTAAACTTTATATTAACATAATATAACAGTTATGAAAACATATCTCTATAAATTTTTTATATTCGTCAATCACATATCCCATCAATATTCAAGTATTTTTATATAGAGTTATATGAATATTCATGTGTCCATCGAATAATCAAAATTTTGTTATATATTTATAACATAAAATAAATACTTATTAATAATGTGAAAAATAAATACTTGTCAACATATTTAGCATAATTATTATTGCATTTATCACATTTCTGATTCCCTTCCAATCAAATAGGATAAATTTTAGTTATATATTTTGTGTAAGATTAAAATTTAAAAAATTAATATAAATATAGCAAATTCAAATATTTATCTATATATATCATTTAGTTACTTATTAGAAATACTTTTCTTATTATTTCTTTTAGACTCACATTAGTGTATGTCTAAATTTTTTTATATTTAATTACAAATACTTTTCATCGTCTTTTAACATCAGGTCATCTTAATTGATAACTTCATAAATTATAATCACATTATTATTTTTATAAATAAACAATGGGCTTCTAAAATTATTAAAAATAAAATTTAGAAATAATATACTCGCAAATCTTATAGCTCATGAACTTATGATATATTTGGATTAATTTGAATAGTATCAAACTTCAATATTGATACTTGAAACTTGACTATAGTATAAAGAATTAAAAGTAATTAAATTTAATTTAAGTGTTTTAATATTGATAGTTGAATCTCGGCAATAGTATAGAAAATTTAAGAAACAAATATTAAATTTAAATATTTATAGAATTGTAAATAAATTATATTTTTAGAGAAGAACATACCATTATAAATAAAAATTTTGATATTTGATAATACAATAATAAGATTTTGCTTATTATTATTCAATAAACTTTTAAATTGTGTATCATCTTTTTTAGCTGCATCTTCTCATATAATAAAAAATAATTTTTCTAATCTATAATAAAATTTCTTGAAGTCAAATTAGAATTTCTCTGGCTTGTTAATATTCAAACAATTAAAGTTAAATTAAAATTTCTCTAACTTTTTCATATTTGAAATAACAAAAAAAAAATAGAAATTATTCTGATTGAATTCATTTATATAAACTATTATTCTTTTTTTGAGAATATATAAATTATTACTAATAATTAAAATAGCTAATTTTAAAATTTATAGTCGGATAAAGTAATAATTTAAATAATGAAAATCAAATTAAAATTTTCTAACTTTAAAAAAAAAGTTTATATTTTTCGAATATCAAGAATTTTTTGAGTATGCTTCTTAATTTTTTTCAAATATTAAGAAGCTTTCTCAAAAGGTTCCTTAATATTTGAAAAACCATAAATTATTGTAATTAAATTTTTTATTTAAATTTAATATAATTAATTATACATTAAATAATAATTATTTTATTTTTTCCTTATTCTAATTGAATTCGTTCTTTCTTTATTTAAATTAAATTAAATAAAATAAAATTAATAAAATTAGTTATTTAGACTATTTAATTATATAATTATAAATTAGCAATATAATTAATTATATGTTAAATAATAATTATTTTATTATTTTCTTGTTATAATTGAATTCATTTTTTCCTTTTTTAAATCACATATAATTAGATATTAAATATAATTTATTATATATTAAATAATAATTGTTTTATTCTTTCATTATTCTAATTAAATTTATTATTTCTTATTTAAATTAAATATAACTAGATAATTATATTATTTAATTAATAAATAACCATATTTATGAGGTCTCGCCTGAGCACCGGCCTGTAAAGGGAATCAGGATGCTCATTTCGGTTTAGACTCATGATAGAAACCTTGGGTTCGGATTTGGTTAATTTTGAAAATGATTTTAGTTGTCGCCACCTTAATTTTATTTAGTTAGAAAAATATTAAGGAAAAAACCTAATTTGACTCTAATTCATTAATTTTCAATTAATTTACCCATAGATAAATCACTAGTCTTAAACAAAGTTGAGTTCGGAGACTAGGTTTTTGGTTTTAAATAATCTAAATTTGGTTCTTAAGTTTAATTTAACTTTGAAAATTTAATTTCATGAATGATATTTATAAGACGATAATTGTAAATAAAATGCATGGATATGGCATAAAATGAATGCATGGTACATGAGGGTTGATGAAACAATTGAAATAAACATTCACAAATTAAGAAGAGTGTTCTCTCTAATTCTTAGGAATTTAGGAAAACCACATAATCACACCTTAATTCTAATTAAGATAATTACATTGATAAAAATTGGGATGCCTTCTCTAACCCTTATAAGATTCTAGAAAGACCGCATATTCTCTTACAAATATCTTTTTTTTTTTAAAAAAGAAAAAGAAATAATTGCATTTTGCAAAATAGAAAATAAATTAAATTTGAAAGATTGGATTTGAAGTTTGAATTTAAATTCTAAATGTATCTATGTGTACCCTATTGAATAGGGATCAAAATCCATATAATTTATTCCACGATTAAGTGGAGGAGTTTACAGATCGATTAAAAGGATTTTTGGTTTAGGGACAGAGTTTATGAAAAATATCTTGAATTTTGGTGGACAAGATGAAAACAGTGTTTTGCTAGACCAAAATTCTGTTTTATCAGACTAGATAATTGGATTGATTAACAATTTAAAAAGTGATTAGTGAGTAGATTAATTAATTAATTAAAATAGTAGATGAGTAAAAAAAGATTTTGGATTTAATTTAAAAAAAGATGTAATTAATTAATTAACTTGTAAGTGATTAAAAAAAGATTTTACTTAATTAAAATGATCAATTAACTTGGTTTGGATGAGAAAATTAATTAATTAAAATAATTAATTAATTGATTACTTAGAGAGTGGATGGAGGGAGAAAAAGAAAAGTTGATAGATAACAATCAATATCAACTTTGGTATATATTGGAATGAAAGATAGAGGGCTTATTTATAGGCAAAGGAATATGAGGGTAATTTAGATAGCAAAAATATGAAAAAGACCATAAGGGGTAGGATTAGAAAGGGTTGAAAAATCGGATTGGGGGTATTTTGGGGACTGCAGGTAGAATAGTGGGGCAGGCACCACAGGAGGCACTGGTGGTGCTGCTTGCCCTGTGGGTGGTGCCGCCTAGAGGGTTGCCAACCCATCCCACTATCTGGATAGAGAGCCGATTGGAAATTTATTTTTTTGTTGGATCAGATTTTGAGACTTTCGGATCAGTTTTCAAGATTTACAGAACTCAAAAATTTTATCAATTAGTGTCGATAAACTCGAAATTGATTTTACAATGATTAAACAGTCAGTCTGATAAAAGATCTAGTCAGTTTTAAAAAAATATTATTTGATATAAAAATTCCTATCAGGATAGGAAAGGCGTCAGATTGTGCCAAGTATACTTCAGTTGGTTGTGAAGAGTTCAAAATTAATTTTAGAGGTGTTGAAATGAGGGTTCACAATATTACCCATCATAACTGTACAATTAGAAATAATGTAGTGAGTATAAGTATAGTTATTAAATATATGAAATAACAAAGTATGTAACAATAAAAGTATTAAATTAAATTAAATTGAATACTGAGTAAAGAAATTTAATTAATTAAAATATATTAAATATTAATAAAATAACTATGAAATCATTAAATTTCTTTTTAATTAATTAATTTTTTATGAATTGCTATTTTAAAAATACCAAATAAAAAAATAAATTAATAAATAAATTGTTTAAAATTAATTTAGATTAATAAATGCATTATTTATAATAATAAAAATTAAAATACTTCTAAAATATTAATAAAAAATAAAAAATCAATTTTTTAAAGTAGAACCAGCTTATCAGATGGAATAAATGTTAAAATATGTTTTTTAAAATAAAAAAATTACAGCTAAATAATTAAATTAAAATTTTTTTGACAACTTAAAAAAATTAAAAATTTACAAATATTATAAAACTATTATTAAAATTTACAAATTTTTTTGCCAATTTTTTTGATCATTATAAATATTATAAAACTATATTATTAATAATATGCGTGTGTATTAATAATAAAATTATAAATTTAATAAAAAAATTTCATCCATTTCATTTCCAATATACAAAAAGCTAAACAGTTTTATAAAGAATTGACTTCCAATTTTTCTATTATTTTCTTTGAACCAAAGGTTTAAGAAAAATAATAATTCCATGTCCGATTTTTCTTGATTCCATTTTCAATTCTAGAGTTTGACCAAACAAACCCTTAGTTTCTAATCTAACAAAATGCATATTTAAATTGATATCTAATTTTCTTTTAAACCGGTTTTGTCATTTATAAATTCTTATATACTAACTAATCAAAATGGATACTGTTGATTACTAGATGATATCCTATAGGTTGTTATTACTAATTTGAAGTGATCAATATACTCTGTTCGAAAAAAAAAAAAAAAATCACACTTAAACTCTGTTCCCAAAAAAAAAAAAAAAATAACACTTAAAATAATTTAATTTTGAAATGACTCAATGTAAATAAGAAAACACAGTTATGGATGAATGTATCGATTATAATATTTTGACATCTTTATTTAGAATTTCTAATTTTCTTGGTGGATGAAATGGAATTCTTACCGTGAAAATGTTTCCCATTTTCTTTTAATTTTCTTAGTATAGAGGGTAGGAAAGTTTAAGAGCGGAAACCATAAAGGCCTACTTGTGCCTTATGGGTTCCCTGTGAACAACGAGGAATTATAATCAAATTTCCATATCCATGATTTGGAAACTTGCCAAGGAGATGGATATTAAATTGATTTCTCATTCTAGCTCTGACCATTGGAAAGATAAGTAAAAGCTATTAGATATAAACCCTTGGTTCTTTAACAAACATGTGCTGTGTATGAAAGTAATAGCTCGAATGAAATTCTGCCTACTTGAATTGAAGCGCTTTATATTCAGGTCCAAGAATTTCCAATATAGGAAAATACATAGGTCCAAGGATTTGCAATATGGGAAAATATAACTAAGGAATTTTAACTAATATTCCTATTGAGGAGAAGTTGAGTTTTGTCCTTCTATATGCCGCTACAAGATGGAGCTCCGAGAGCATATGCCAATCTTGTCTCGTAAAATAACAAATCAAAGACAAGAAAGAGGCTTGGCTACTGCATTAGCTAGCTAGTTGATCATTTGAGGAAACATGAGCGACATGTAAAGCACTAGCTTGAACATGCTCGCGAAAATAATGATAATCTAAAGCAACATGTTTCATGAGAATGGAAAATGGGATTGGAGCATAGTTGAGTTTCACCAACATTGTCGCAATAGATCACGGGAGATTGTAAGATGCAAATGCCAAGTTCACTAAGCAAGGAATATATCCAAGAGAGCTCCATAGCAATGGTAGTAACAGACCGATATTCGGCTTCAGCAGAGGACCTTAAGACTCTGCTTTGTTTCTTGAAACTCCATGAAATAGCATTTCTACCAAGATAGACAATGTGAGCATTGGTGGAGGTATAATCATCTCTATTGCCCACCCAATCAGCATTAGAAAAGGCATGAAGGGAAAGTGGAGAGTTGTAATGAAAAATAAGCCCATGATCCATAATTCCATGCAAGTATCAAAGCAAACATTTAATTGCATTCCAGTGGTCTGTAGTGAGATGATGCATGAATTGGGAGAACTTATTGACAGCATAGGCAACATCTGAATGGGTGAGGGACAAGTACCGCAGGCTGCTAACAATTTTTTGAAACTCAGTTGGATCATACAAGACTACTCTTTGATGAAGTTCTAGCACCAGATGAGTGGCAAGAGGGGTGGATACTAGTTTAGCATGAAGCATATTTGTGCGAGATAATAATATAATGGCGTTGAGAGAGAAGAAGACCAATAGGATGAAAATGAATTTCAATGCCCAAGAAGAAGGTAAGAGGACCCATGTCTTTAAGAGAAAAGCCAGTAGCTAGAGCTGAGATGAATTTTGGGACAGCTTGATCACAACTAACTATAATGATAATATCATTAACATAGATAAGAAGACAAAGCATTAGAGAATCGGCATTGAACACAAATGAAGAGCTATTTGTATGAGAGTTTGTGAATCCAGAGATAGTCAAGAATTGACACAATTCATGACACCAAGCATGAGGTACTTGCTTGAGACCATAGATGGCCTTGTTCAAATGGCAAACATGAATAGGCTGATCTTTGTCAATAAACCCAAGTGTTTGTTGCATATAAATAGCCTCTGAAAGAGTTCCCTAAAGAAAAGCATTATTAACATCCAATTGCTGAAGAGACCAACCATGGCTAACAGTAATACTGAGAATAATTCGAATAGTGGATGGTTTGATCATAGAACTGAAGATATCATGGCAGTTAATGCTTGGTCATTGATGAAAACCCTTTGCAACTAAACGTGCTTTATACCTATCAAGAGAACCATTAGATTTACATTTTGTGCGAAAAATCCATTTACACCCAACAATGTTATAAGAAGGTTTATATGGGACAAGTTCCTATGTGCCATTCTGAATAAGAGCATCATACTCCTTTAACACTGCTTCACACCATTTGGGATCTTTGATTTTTTGAGCTACTGAAGTGGGTTTTCCATCAAGAAGGTGGTGGAGTTGTGTGGTAAGCGTGAGTTTAGTGATTTATTTGCGAATGCTATTTTTTGAGCAAGTGATCATAAGGTGAGTAGAACAAGGGGATAAGGAGATTGGCTTTGTGAGATTTGGAGGTGGAAGGGAATCAGTAGCAATAGGATGGGGTGAGGAGGATTGATGGGTTAGGTTTGTAAAAGCGAATGGTGAAGGAGCATATACGGATGGTATTAGAGGGCAAATCACCAGGTGGGTTAAGAGTAAAGGACAATGAGCGAGAAGGTATGATAAGTGGCAAAACAATAATAGAGGGAGCGAAATGTCAAACATAGGTGGAAGCCAAGTATTTATAGTATCTGACACTAACAAAAGAGATGAAGAACATTGATAGGAGAAAAGAAAAATCGATTCTACAAATTGAACGTGACGAGAAGTATGGATGTCATTATCAGTGGGATCATAACACAAATATGCACTTTGAGTGATAAAGTAACCAAGAAATACACATGCTTTGGAACAAAAATCAAATTTATAATGGAAGTAGGGACGAAGCCATGGATAGCATAAATGCCCGAACACCCAAAGTTTATTGTAGTTAGGAGGAGAGCTAAAGAGTTTAGTGTAGGGAGAGAAGAATTGGAGAGTTGGTGTAGGCATTCGATTAATGAGGTAAACTGCAGTGGCAAAGGCATGATTCCAAAAGGTATGAGGAAGAGATGCATGACTTAAGAGAGATAGACTTGTTTTGACTATATGATGATGATGACATTCAGAATATCCATTATGTTTTGGAGTATGTGGAGGAATACCATTGGTGGCAAGGAATCATTTGAGTGCTTGGTATTCCCCACCATTGTTGTTGTACAAAGTAAGGATCTTATGAGAAAAGAAGTTTTCCACTAAGGTTTTGAAGCAAGTAAACACATCCTACATATGAGATTTGCATTGAAAAGGATAATACAAGATATATTTAGTGAAATGATCAATAAAATTTACATAATATGTAAAGCCATCAAAAGAGTGAATGGGTGAAGTCCATGCATCAAAAAATATAAGTTCTAGAGGATGAGTAGAAGAGAGACCGAAATTAGAAAAAGACAATTTGTGACTTTTATTGCATTAACATGCATTACAATTATTATTGAAGAGATTAGGGAAGACACACCTAATTTAAATTGATAGAGAACATATTTAAAAATGGGAAAAGTAGGATAACCTAATCTATACCACTCAGACTGAGAAGTCTTGACACTAGCAAATACAAGTAAAGAATAGGACTTAGAGGTAAGCCACTCATACATGCCATCTTTAGTTTGACCTTGCAAAAGAATCACCCTCATCTGAAGATCCTTCATATAATATGAGTGAGGTAAGAATTCAATAGATGTACATAATTGTCTTTTTCATATTAGGTATATGTAAAACATTATTTAATGTAAAGTTATGTGAGAGAGTAGAGAGACAAGTGGAACAAGGATGGGTGATGGGTAATTTGAAGCCATCACTAATCACATCTATCACATTCCAACTTTAGAGACATGACGGTCCTAGAACATGAGGAGACATAAGGTCACCGATGCCCATAGAACCCACTTATGCATATAATAATCTTGCCTAGGATCATACAAACCTCATGCATTAACTTCAAAAAAAAACTTTTATAAAGGAAAAACCTTAAGTTGCGGAAGCTAAAAATATACTTTAATACAAATCCATAAGAAAACAATAATAAGACTTCAAATAAAATCACCAACATAATATTCCAAAATAAAGTTCCCATAATAACTCCTGGAGCGTCTAAGGACTCAACATAGTATGGTATTATTTTAACTTTGACAAGAAATTCTCCAAGCGAAGTAGAATACTTGAGCCATTACCTTGCATCCTCATATTGCTCACCTGGAACTACACAAGGAAAACAGGGTGAGATAGATGATCTCAATGAGTAAACAATAGAGCTTATACAATAACACATATCCCTTAGAAAGGGCTCATAGCTCATAACTTATATTTTATGATTTATAGTTTGCAATTTAGAAAGGTTCATAGAAATCACACTTATAACATATAGAGTGAAGGCTATTGCCATAATCACTTAAACATATAAAGTGAAGGCTATTGCCATAATCACTCAAACACATAGAGTGGAGGCTATTGCCATAATCACTCGAACACATAGCCGATGATTACTTGCATCGGTACGAGAATCACATAATTGATGATCACTCACATTGGTATAAGGATTTCTGCATAAAAAGAGTTATAGGTATGATAGGTAGAGCTAATTGTAATCACTTATAAAAATAGCATTGAAGAAATGCAATCATATGTGGCACAATAATAATAGATGTTTAGCTTATCAAACAAAAAATAAATAACAGTGTAGTTTTAGAAAGAATATAAGTTAGGGCAATAATCACAAAGGTATTATCATTGGATAATCAAAAATGATTTTGGACTAATTGTCCTTTGGAAATCCAAGGTTACAAAGAAATCATTAAAATAGAAAAGAAATTGGGTTTCAAGATATCAAAATTTCACAAAACATGATAGCTTGCACTTGTAACTTGAAACATAATGTTTACTCACACTTGTAGCATGAACACAGTGTTTACTCACCTTATGGTTCCTTCGCTCCTAATTCATGTAGCCCTTAGACTTCTAAGACTCCTCAAGCTCTATTATAATATTTATTTCAATACTTAGTATTTATTTAATCATGATGCTATCCTATCTCATAACTACTTTATGCATATATAACATTCATATACACTTAGAGGTGCACATATAAGTGCACTCCTCATTTGCAAGTAACATGTTGACTTTAAAAGTCTTGCACACTTATTCTTTATAGGCCCATATGAAAAAACACCATAATTCATGTCCATACCTTTCTAAGGTCAACACAATATCATTATCTTAATATCAATTCACTTTAACAATCATTTTAGTACACTTAACACTTCTATACATGTTAATTTAACATATGACCTTTCAAATGTCATACTTAACTATGACCCATTCATTCAATCTATCTCTTCATTAATTCAAGATCATTAATTCATTATCAAGTTATCATAAAATTTATTTTTATATTTTTCAATCACATTCACATTCTAATCACAACATAACGTTAAGATACCTTAGGTATACCAAATTGCCTTTAGCCTTGTCTAGAGTCATTCCTTCAACCAACATGCAATTTAACCATTTATCATACATACATACATGTCAATAATCATTAAAATGCATCACATAAAAATTATATGCATTGGGATAAGAATCCCAACAATGGCCGAATATTCCACTAAAGAGAAAATCTGAATTTTCTTACTTTTCGCACTTTCCGTCTATTACAGTAATATGTAGAAATACGGTTTGAACAAAGATTTTTCATGTAAACACAACAAAAATCATTTTAGAACATCAATATATATGAATCAACAACAATAGATGTGACATATACATGAAAATCCAATTTTAGGTTTTAGGATGCAAAACCATGAACCTTTCTTGTTTTCGGTATTTTTCTGTCATTACAATAATATGTATACAGGTGTTTTAAACCATTATTTTTCATTCAATCACAAAAAATATTAGTTTAAAACATCAATCACCACAATTCAGCAGCCATAGAATTATTAAACCATAGAATTTTCTAACTTTCAATTTCTAGAGCGAAAACCTTGAATTTTCTTATTTTCTGAAACTTTTCAGTTATTACAGTAATATGTAAGAATATGATTTAATCCAATATTTTTCATCAAAACACATCAAAAATTAGTTTAAAATCTAAATATGTAGTAGCCACTCCCTCTTAATGAATTTATGTTTGAAAATTTCAATTTTTAAGTTATAGGATTCACCTTTAGCGAAATCTCGTAGGAAGGTTGATTTTTTTGGTAGAGAATTAGATTTCTTTTTCAAAAACTCACCCAAACTGGATTAAATTTGTAAAAATTAGTAAATAACTAGTTCAAAATAATTTTTTCATAATTTATTTCATAGAAATCAGATAGAAAATTGAAAAGAAAGAAAAACTTATGAATATGGGGTGAGAAATCGCAAAGTTAAAAGATGTTTTCTTAATTTCGGTAGAGAGAATTGTTTTGAGAGAATTTTTTCTATCAAAATACAGAAAAATAGAGTGATGGCTGCTGGAATGAGAATGTTGGCCAAAATTTGCCATTTAAATGTAGGGTTTTGGGCAATTTCCAATAATACCCTTAATGAGCTAGGTTATGAGTGTTTTAGTGTAGTGGGTTTTTGGTATTTAGGATTTTTAATTAATTTTGGGGCTAATTAGAGGTAATTAAAATAAAAATATTTTTCTTATTATTTCCATTAAAATTCCCCCCAAAATATTTGTTTACAAATATTTTAAAAATACTCATAAATTATTTTATGCTTAAAAATTACCTTTTTGCATGAAAATTTATTTTATGTAAAATAAATTATTTTATGCTAATGCACTTCATGTAAATTATTTATTTCACAGTAATAACTCATATTATGTATATTAAAATTAATTTAACATACCATATACTCAATCACATAGCACATAACTTCCCATAAAGACATACACTTAGCTTTAATAGTTTTAAGTAAAGCAAATTGTCACCAAAATTCCTAGGATAGGTGTGGGTTGTTACATTCTCCCCTAGGTAAAAGAAATTCGTCCTTCAATTTCCAAATCTAATAGCACAACATACTCTGCTTAACTTTTCCGCCACGCTTTTGCTGTGCCACTCAAACACAATATTTAACTACAATTAACATATCGAATACAGTAAGGCATATACTCACAATCTATCAAAATCACACTAATAAACCTTCAACTTGAGCTATACCTATGTTAATCTCTATTCAAACAAATCTTAAACTAATCCTTAATAATTTTGTATCCCTTACCTTGAACAAAAATAATACAACCTTTAACTTCACCTTCAATCAAATATAATCCCCAAGCATTTCTTTTCCTTATATCTCTATTAATGTTAACATATATAATATCACCTTACTTACTACTTTCATTCATTATTTATCACATTAGTCCTATAAGAGTCCAACAAATAATTTCAAATTAATAACTCCAATTGATATTCGATAATTCTCTTTCCACATTAATAATTATTACCTAATCTATTATATCCTCAATAAATATTTCCGTGTTTAATACCTTGTTAACATTATCATTTCTACACTTCCATCATTCATCAATTAAAATATATTTAAACTTAACAAACATTCCTATATATATTATATCTCAAACAAACTTGAATTCTATTAATTTACTATCCCAAATAAACTTCTCATAACTATTTCAAACTTACTCTATAACATATACATCGTTATCATGACCTAATTACCTGATGCCTCGTAATTTTTATACCTTTAGCTCATAATATCATCTTACTTTAGGTTTTCCACTTACATTTTGCAATACTTCACATTTCTAATCATTTAACTTATCCATATTAAAATAATAAACCTTTTAATACCATTGATATTTAATGAAATTTCTATGCAACTCTTATATCAATAAAAATTCTCCTCATACTCAAGATCATTATCAAATTTCTCTAGTAACCTCCATTGGACATTATTGTATCTAACACTTTAAAACATTTCTCATCCAAAAGTGTCATGCCTATTTCTTATGATCAATTCATACAATCAATCCCTTCATCAATTCAAGATCATTAATTCATTATTAACTCATCATAAAATCTATTTCCATATTAGTTAATGACATTCACATATTGATCACAACATAGGGTTAAGATACCCTAAGTATACCAAATTGCCTTTAGGTTTGTCTAGGGTCATCCCTTCAAAAAACATGCAATTTAATCATTTACCATTTGTATATACATGTCAATAATCATTAAAATACATTACACAAAAATTATAGACATTGGGATAAGAATTCCAATGTAGGCTGAAAACCCCATTAAAGAGAAAACCTGAATTTTCTTACTTTTTGCACTTTCTGTTTATTACAGTAATATGTAGAAACATAGTTTGAACCAAGATTTTTCATGTAATCAAAATAAAAATCATTTTAGATCATAAACATGTAGGAATCGACACCTATATAAATCCATATGAATGAAAATTTCCAACTTTAGGTTTTAGGATGAAAAACCATGAGTTTTCTTGTTTCCAATACTTTTGAGTCATTACAGTAATATGTAAATACGTGATTTAAACCGTTATTTTTCATTCAATCACAAAAAATATCAATTTAGATTTCCAAAACCCACCAATTAGTAGCCATGTAATTTTAAAGTCATAGAATTTTCCAACTTTCAAGTTTTAGAATGAAAACCTTGAATTTCCTTTTTTTTGAAACTTTTTGGTTATTACAGTAGTATGCAGAAATATGTTTTAATTCAATATTTTTCATCTAAACACATAAAAATCCATTTAGAAAATAATTATATAGAAATTTCCCCCCTTGGTGGTGTTTATGCATGAAATTTTAAATTTTCAGTTGTAGGAATCACCTTTGGAGAAATCGCGTAGAGAGATTGGTGTTTTCAGTAGAAAAATTATTTTTTCTCTCAAGAAATCACCTAGCCCAAATTTTATCAGTGAAAATTAGTAAATATTCAGTTTAAAATAATTTTTCCTTGATTATTTTCATAAAAATCAAATAGCAAATTGAAAGGAAAGGAAAAACTTACGAAACAATCGCGAAATCACAAAGTTTGAAAGTATTTTATAAATTTCGGTAGTGAGAATAATTTTGAGAGAATTTATCTGTCAAAATAATGAAATAATAGAATGGTGGTTGCTACAAAGGGCTGGCTGAATTTTTGATATTTATTTGTAGGGTTTTGGACAATTTCCAAGATTACCCTTAATGAGCATGGTTCGGAGTGTTTTAGTATAGTGGGCTTTTGGGTATTTGGGTTTTTTAATTAATTTAGGGGCTGATTATATGTAATTAAAATTAAATATTTTTTAATTATTTTCTATAAAATTTTCCTCAAAATATTTATTTAAAAACTATTTTAAAATACTCATAAAATTATTTTATGCTTGAAAATCATCTTTTAGCATGAGAATTCATTTTATGAAAATAAATTATTTTATGCTAATGCACTTCATGTAAATTATTTATTTCACAATAATAACTCATATTATGCATATTAAAATTAATTTAACATGCCACATACTCATCAATCACATAGCACATAAATTCCTATAAAAGCATGCACTTAGCCTTAATAGTTCCAAGTCAAATAAATTGTCACGAAAATTCCTAGGGTAAGTGTAAGTTGTTACATTTTCCCCCCTTAAAAAAAATTTGTCTTCAAATTTTCAAATCTAGCAACACAACACACTCTGCTTAACTTCTCCACCATGCTTCTGCTGCACCACTCACACACAATATCTAACTAAAATTAACATATCAAATACAGTAAGGCATATACTCACAATCTATCAAAAATCACACTAATAAACCTTCAACTTAAACTATACCTATATTAATCTCTTATTCAAATAAATCTTAAACTAATTCTTAATAACTTTTGTATCCCTTAACCTCAAACAAAAGTAATAGAACCTTTAATTTCATCTTCAATCCAATATAATCCCAAGCATCCCTTTTCCTTATATCTCTATTATTATTAACTTCTATACTAATACTTTAATCACCACTTCCATTTATTATTTATCACATTAGTCATATAAGAATTCAACAGATAATTCCAAATTAATAACTCCAACTAATATTTGATAATTCTCTTTTCATATTAATAATTATTACTTAATCTATTATAACCTCAATAGATATGTTCGTATTTAATACCTTGCTAACCTTACAATTTATGCATCCCCTTCATTCATCAATTAAAACATATTTAAACTTAACAAATATTCCTATATATCATATCCCAAACAAACTTGCATTATATTAATTTATAATCCCAAATAAACTTCTTATTACTATTTTAGACTTACTCTCTTTTTGTATAATATATACATCATTATCATGACTTAATTACCTAATACCTCGTAATTTTTATACCTTTAGCTCATAATATCATCTCACTTTAGGTTTTCCACTTACATCTTGCTATATTTCACATTCCTAATCCTTTAACTTATCCATATTAAAATAGTAAACATTCTAATACCATTGTCATTAAATGAAATCTCTATGCAACCCTTATATCTTTCCAAATCTATGCCATTCTAGGTTATCTCAATAAAAATTCTTTCCATACTAAAGATCACTACCAAATTTTCGAGTAATCTCAATCAAACATTATTGTATCTAATGCCTTACAATATTTCTCATCCAGAGGGCTCAAATCCCTTTTAGGTATATTCAAAACTATTAAATTTTCAAAATTGTGTAGCATCATACTTATCTTTTTATTACAAGTCTAAGAATACTTAACCTTTTATGTCCACCTCCCTCTTAAGAGAAATTTGTCCTTGAATTTAAATATTTACTAACACGTTTTCAAAAATTAGGGATGCTTCTGCTACATCCCTTCCTTAACTTCCTAAGTATACTCATCCATTTCATGAGTTCGCTAGTGGACCTTAATCATAGGTATCTCCTTGATACATAAAGTTCTCCCATCTTTAGTTTAAAATTCTACTTGCTTTTTCTCTACAGTCAATACAAGCTCCGTACTCATATAGCTAATCCATTCCCAAGATCACATTGAATCCTAGGATACCAAGTTCTAACAACTCCACATAAAGTTTTCATCCATCAATGTTTACCTCACAGTCCTTAAATATATCCTTCACTTACCTCGTAATACCAATTTATTTATATATAATGTAACCAATTTGTTTCATGCTCCTACTGATCATTGCTAATTATCATTTCTCTTCTTATGGCACCAATCACAATTATCATTTAATAACTCCATATATTTCCTACATCAAACCTTTGTAACATGCAAGCATTTCATACCTCATAACATTATACCTACCAATCATTAATCTCAATTGCATCCAAAACTTAGTCCACTTTCCTTTCTAATCCACTTAATCCCACTATCTAATTATCATACTTAGCATGTCTTTAACATAAGCACCCATCATATAATATCACATCACAAGACACATATCACCTAATAGGTATCACATATCATGGCATATATCATGTATCCTAATCATAGGAGCACATAACCTATAGCATAATGAGCTCTCCTATTATTTTTAAAAGTCAATCATCTCCTAGGTAAAAAAGGATCAAACTAAAGCCAAATAGCTAAGTAAACATATAATATCACACATATCATTTAAGTCCTATGCCACTAGACTAACAATTACCCATTACAAGCGGAAGCCTCAATTGTGTCTCTTATTCTTGACTCCATGCCTGTGAGGTCGAGATGGTCCAGGTGGTGGTGGTGTCAAGGCCACATCTCTCAAGTTCTTTGTCTGAGGGCAGTCCTTGATAAAGTGATCCATCTGTCTGCATCTCAAACATGTGCCAGAGACCTTCCGACAAACCCCAAAATGCTTCCTGCCACAATGGTCACAAGTTGTTGGCGAAGATTCCTTTCTCGGTCCTCCGCTTCCTTCTCCATGCTGGCCTTTATGACCCTTGCTTTTATGCTTACCCTTTTGTTCATATTCAGCTTATTCAGCTCTTTTGGCCTTATGCCTCTTTTCCATTATCTTGGCCTTATCTATCAACTTAGCCAAGGTTAAGAATTCAATTGTTGCCAATGAGTTGAATAGAGGTGTGATCAACCCTCTTAGGAAGCAGTTAATGTGGCTAGCTTTGGTAGGAACGATGTTAACAGCAAACTTGCTAAGTCGATTGAACTCCTTAGTATAATCTGAGACCAACATTCTAGACTTCTACTTTAGTTGCTCAAACTACAATGCCTTATCTTGCCTTTGGCCTTCAAGCAAGAATTGATCCATCACCTTTTACTTAAATTCTAAACACGTGGGTGGGTCAGATCCATATAGTCGCTCCTCAATGTTTCTTTCGTACCAACACCACACCTCCTTTTTGAGTTGGAGTCCTACCAACTCAATTACCCAAGCATCTAAACATGATAATTGACAGACTAGCTTGTCCATCTCACCTAGGAATTCATAAGATCATCACCTTCCTCACCACATAAGGTAGATGGCTACAGTTTTTTGAACTCCATTATGGTCATCCCTTCGTCTGATAGCCACTTCCTTTCCCTCCGTGTAGGTGCCACTACTGTAGGAGGCGAAACTCCATTCCCTTCTTATATCGGTGGCACTTCCCGCCATTGAGCTTGCAGCTCGTCCAATTCCTTGCGCAAGTCTCTCATTTCCTTGCACATAGCTTGCACCTTATTTGTGACATATTTATATGGTTTTTGTGTGTGTTAATTTAGGCATTTTGTGATTAATTCATGTTTATCTAGGTTAGAATGTGTTATTTTACCCTTTTTTTAGTTTGAGGAAGGTTTTAGCTCATTTTGCAAGAATTAGGCATTAAATGGAGCAAAAGAAGGAGATTTGGGCAGATGCATGTGCAACGGGCCTAAAAAATCTCGCACATAGCCTAGCCAGAGCACGCAGGGCAACTACCCAGGCGTACCAACTACCCAGCGCTAGCTGCCAAGGGCCAGCGCACGCCAACGCAGCAGGCAGCAGCAGCACTCCCAGCAGCGTTCGCGGCGATCGTCCAGCGTGCGCAACGGGCTGTCACCTGCAGGCCACATTTAGCTACGCAAGCAGCACCAGCTCCAGCGCCCGCTGCCAACGAAAATCTCAGCCCAACCTCGCCAGCTGCCCAGCCCCAGTGCCCAGCTACCCAGTCCCAGTGCCCACCGCGAAGATTTGATTAGTTTAGGCAATGTTGATCCGAATTTTTTGTTTCCTTTTCCATTTAGGTTTTTTGTTTTTAGAGGTTATATATAGATCGAAAATAGGGAAAAAAGGGGATCTGGAGTTTTTGGATTACAAATTGTAATTGGCATAAAATTTCATTTTATTTTTCCAGATCTTATTTCGAGATTAGGCTTTCAAATTTTATTCTTGGGAATTTATTTGGTGAAAATTCAAGAGATTGAATTTAATCAAATCGGTTGTAAGGTGAGGATTGGTTCTTATTTCTCAAATTTAATTATTCTAGATTAATTAAATCAATAGTATTGTTTTGATGGATTCAGCTAATTATATTGAGAATGAGATGATTTCTTTATTTTCCATGATCTAATTTCATTTTAGTCTAGGGTTTATCTGATGTGGTCATGATATGGAATTGAATTAAATCCCGATCAATTATTCTTTTATTTCTTAATTGAATTGGCTGATTGTTTAAGAATAATTGCTTAGCTACCAATTATTTTACTTAGGTTTTGAATGAAGGAACGAGAGTTGAGGTTCAATTCCATATTGCATTCTTTTAATATCTTAAAATGAATTAGAAATATAAGTTTTAAGATTAAGTCCTTGTTCTTAATGTATGAAGTGATATAATGATTTCTATGAATGCGATTACTAATAGATTGATTTTTATCCCTTGATTTATTAGAAACTAGGGCTTTAGCATAATTAATTGGGACTATTCTTAAACATAGAGGATTGATAAACTGAATACAAACCCTAGACTAACTTTATTCATTACATTTTTTCACCTATTTGCATTTGCATTTTCTTTTAATTTATTGTTTTGCTGTTAGTTCTTTTAAAATTCAAAATTCAAACAAATCTTTTTATATTTAATTTGCTTTCACAAAGAAACAAGTGATTTCCATTTGCAATTCCTTGAGAGAATACGACCTTGGGTGCTTCCTATATACTATAATTGCCCTGTATACTTGCGGATCGCTTTTGGACAGTATATTTTGAGGCGAACAAATTTTTGGCACCATTGCCGGGGAATTGCAAGGTGAATTTGGTTGTTTCATTGTAATTATTTTTGTTCCTAGTTTTTGCTTTTATTTGTTTTCAAAAATTTTATGCAAGGGAGAAGATCTCTGGAAGGAGAAATTGTCCCTTTTGTTGATAACATTCACAGGGTCAACAGAGAAAGAAGAGAGCTGGATCTAATTGAAGAAGAAGTTGATCAAGAAGAGAAAGTGAATCAAGAAGAATAAGTCAATCAACAAGACATAATGGCACAGGAGCGCTGAACCATGAAGGAGTATGCCCAGCCAATCATAGGCACCGCGACATCATGTATCAGGCTTGATGCGGCTGCCCGAAATTATGAGTTGAAGAATATACATTACAGCATGGTCCCATCATTCTATGGAGTGGCAAATGAAGACCCCTTGAATTTCATCAGAGATTTCTATGCCACCATTCAGACCTTTCCTTTACAAGGTCTGACTGAAGATTAGTTATGGATGAGATGTTTTCCCTATGCTTTGAAAGACGTAGCTAAATCATGGTTGATGACACTTACTCCTAACTCCTTGACTACTTGGGAGGAGGTGTATAACAAATTTATAGGGAAGTTCTACTCTCACCAAAAGACAGCTGAACTGAGATCAAAGATTGCAACCATCACACAAATGGAAGGAGAACCTTTTCATGAGGCATGGGAGAGGTTCAAGATGTTACAAATCCAGTGCCCCCACCATCACTATCCACTGCAGTTGCTCAACCAATTCTTTTATGATGGGCTTACATATCAGAGCCAAAGCATAGTTGACAATGCAGCTGGAGGGGCAATGGGAGAGAAAATTGCTAAGGAGACAAATGACCTGTATGAGATGCTCGGTGCCAAATCTCAGCAAAAAAGTGTGAGATGAAGAAGAGTTGGAATGTAAGAAGGAGCCCTTGTAAAAGATGTGGCCATGCAATTAGCCAAGCTTACTAAACAAGTCAAGCTCTTATCCATGAAGGAAAGCACATCAGCTCATCAACAAGAGGTATTGGTGTTTGTGGCATTTTGGGCCATGGTGCCAATATTTGTCCCTCTAGTTTTGATGTTTATGCAAGTGAGCCAGAGCAAGCATAGGCTTTGGATGGTTTCCAACCTAGGGCAAGGAATGACCCCTACTCCAATACTTATAACCAAGGTTGGAGAAACCATCCAAACTTTTCCTAGAGAAACAACAACCAACAGTAACAGTAGCCTCAATTCCAAATGATGCAAAGGGGCAACCATCATGGAGAAGCATCGGGCCAACAACAAAGGAAGCTTTCTTTAGAGGATAGCTTGAATGCCTTCATTCAAGTTAGTACTCAAAATTAGGAGGCCAACAATAGGAGATTTGATTCTCTAGAAGCTTTGATAAGAAAGGTGGAGACTCAAGTTGGGCAAATTGTGAATCATATGCAATCACACCAATAAGGGAAACTTCCTAGCCAACCAGAGCAAGCTAAGGCCATCTCAGTCCTTAAGAGTGGTAAGGTAATTAATAAGACTGTTGGTGATAACTATGATAATGCAGGAGTTGATTTTGATAAACCCGAAGGGGAAAAGAGCGATAAAGAGCCTGGAGAGAAGGAGAAAGTTATAGAGACGCCATCCTCCCCTCCTCAATTGCACAAGGCGGATGATCCTTATAGACCGCCTATTCCATTTTCAAGTCGGCCGCAAAAGGGTAAGCAAGATAAACACTTTGATATACTATTCAAAATGCTATCCAAGGTAAGTGTTAATTTGCCTTTGCTTGATGTGATAAAGAATGTCCCATCTTATGCTAAATTTTTCAAAGAACTGAATTCTAAGAAAAGGAGGTTGGAAATGGAAGAAAAAATTGTTATGTCTGAAGTGGCTAATTCTGTACTCTAGCATAAGTTACCTTCCAAAGCTAAAGACCCTGGTAGTTTTTTGATTGACATTAGTATGGGGAATGGGAAAGAGGCTAAGGGCATGCTAGACTTAGGTGCAAGTATTAATTTGATGCCCTACGCTTTGTTTTTGCAATTGAATCTAGGAGACTTGAGGCCCACTAAAATATGTCTGCAACTAGCTGATAGGACTTTGAGATTCCCTAAGGGAATTATAGAGGATGTGCTAGTGCAAGTTGGAGGGTTAATTATGCCTATTGACTTCGTGGTATTGGACATGGGGGATGAATTGTCAAATGGGCCAGAATTGCATATTTTGTTAGGGCGCCCTTTCATGGCAACAACTAATACCTTGATTGATGTTAAGAATGGAAAGTTAACCATGACTGTTTTGGGTCAAACTGTTGAGTTTTCTATTTTTAATAATCTTATTGTGTTGAGCACATCATTGCATGAAGAGTGCTCCTTTATTGACTGTATTGATGCTGTTGTTTAACAAGTTTTCTTGCAGGATGCTTTCAATGATAAGCTGGAACTAGCAATCACACTTGAAAAAGAAGCTGAAATCTATGTTCCTGAAATAGTGAGCTACATTGAGTGTCTAGATGCTGTGGAAGTAGGAGAGGTAGGAAAGGAGGAGATTGTAGAGCTTCCTTTGATTCAAAAGGGAGAGAAAGAACCCTCACCAACCTTGGAACTTAAAAAGCTACCTAAGCACTTGAAATATGTGTTCCTAAGTGAGGGAGAGAATTCACCTGTAATAATTTCAGCTTTATTGAGTGAAAAAGAAGAGGATAGATTAGTGAGTGAATTGAAAAGGTTGAAGAAGGCAATAGGTTGGAGGTTGAGTGACATCAAGGGAATCGGCCCCTTTATGTGCATGCATAGGATAACATTAGAAGAGGGAGTTAAGCCTAAGAGGGAGATGCAAAGAAGGTTGAACCCCCATATGAGAGAGGTAGTGAAGAAGGAAGTGCTGAAATTGCTTGATGAGGGAGTGATCTATCCTATTGCGGATAGTGATTAGGTGAGTCTTGTTCATGTGGTTCCTAAGAAATTGGGAATCAGAGTTGTGGAAAATGCAAACAATGAGTTAATCCTAATCAGAACTGTTACTGGGTGGCGTGTGTGCATAGACTATAGGAAGTTGAACAATGCCACTAAGAAGGATCACTTTCCCTTACCCTTTATCGATCAAATGTTGGATAAACCTGCTGGACATTCTTATTACTATTTTCTTGATGGACTTTCAAGTTATTATCAAGTGGAAATAGCACCGGAGGATCAAGCAAAAACCACTTTCACATGTCCATTTGGGACATTTGCTTTTCGAAGGATGCCATTCGGGCTATGCAATGCTCCAGCAACATTTTAGAGATGTATGATGTCAGTATTTTCTGACATGATTAATGACTTCATAGAGGTACTTATGGATGACTTCTCTGTCTTTGGTAATTCATTTGATGATTGTCTCAATAAATTGGTGCTTGTGCTTGAAAGATGTATTGAGTGCAATCTTACTTTGAGTTGGGAGAAGAGTCACTTCATGGTAACTCATGGCATCATGTTGGGTCATGTTGTTTCTGGTAAGGGTATAGAGGTTGATAAGGCCAAAGTGGACTTGATTACAAACTTACCATCTTCCACATCTGTTAAGGGGATAAGAAGTTTTTTAACGCATGCAAATTTTTATAGGAGGTTTATTAAGGACTTTTCCAAATTAAGTCAACCTCTTTGTAGGTTACTAGGAAAAGATGTTCTTTTTGATTTTGATGATAAATGCATGCACGCCTTTGATACTTTGAAAGAAAAGCTCACCACTGCATCTGTCATTGTTGCCCCTGATTGAGCCTTACCTTTTGAAATCATGTGTGATGCATCTAATCATGCATTAGGGGCTGTTTTGGGACAAAGGGTTGAAAAGTTCTTAAGAGTCATATATTATGCTAATTTAACCCTTAATGATGCTTAAGTGAATTACACCACAACTGAGAAGGAAATGTTAGCTGTTACTTTTGCATTAGACAAGTTTAGGGCATACTTGATTGGGTCTAAAGTAATTGTGCATTCTGATCATGCTGCGTTGAAATATCTTTTGTCTAAACAACATGCTAAAATGTGCTTAATTAGGTGGGTTTTACTTTTGCAAGAATTTGATTGTGAGATTCGGGATAAAAAGGGGAGTGAAAATATGGTGGTTGATCACTTATCTAGGTTACCCGTTTCAAATGATGAACTTGCATTAAATGAGGCCTATAATGATTTAGAGTCATTTCCTGATGAACAGTTGTTTGGGGTATCATAAGTCCTATGGTTTGCTGATATTGCTAATTATCGTGCATGTGATGTATTGCGAACTGACATGTCTTATCAAGAAAAGAAAAGGTTCTTGCATGAGTGTAGGTATTACTTTTCGGATGAACCTTATTTGTTTAGAATTTGCAAAGATGAGATTGTTCGCAGGTGTATTCCAGAGGATGAACAACAAAGTGTCCTGAAATTTTGCCATGATCTCAGTTGTGGTGGGCACTTTGGAGGAAAGAAGACAGCTGAAAAAGTTCTCCAAAGTGGTTTGTATTGCCCTACTCTTTTCAAAGATGCTCACAATTACTGTAAGCAATGTGATAGGTGCCAAAGAGTAGGTAATATCAGTAGGAGAAATGAAATGCCCCTTACTAACTATATTATTGTTGAAATTTTTGATGTATAGGGTATTGATTTTATGGGGCCTTTCCCTATCTCCTTTGGTTTTCAATATATTTTGGTTGTTGTGGATTATGTTTCTAAATGGGTGGAAGCAATTCCAACCCGAACTAATGATGCTCATATTGTTGTTAAGTTTGTGAAGGATTTTATTCTTAGCAGGCATGGGGCACCAAGGGTAATGGTTAGTGATGGGGGAAGTCACTTTTGCAACAAGCTGTTTGAGAAGCTAATGCAAAAGTCAAGAGTGAAGCATAAGGTGGAGACTCCCTATCACCCACAAACCTCTAGGCAAGTAGAAACATCCAACAAGCAAATCAAAGGGATTTTGGAGAAAACAGTGAATGTATCTAGGAAGGACTGGTCGCTTCATCTCAGCGAAGCATTATGGGCATACCGGACAGCATACAAGACTCCCTTGGGGATGAGTTCATTTCGGCTGGTGTATGTCAAGGCTTGCCATTTGCCAGTTGAATTGGAACATAAAGCATATTGGGCTATCAAAGCAATGAATTTCAACCTGGAGAAAGCAAAGGAGAGAAGGATGCTGCAATTGTCCGAGTTGGATGAACTCCGAAATGAAGCATATGAGAACTCTCGGATATATAAAGAGAAGACCAAGGCTTTGCATGACAAGAACCTTGTTCGAAAAGTGCTTGAACCAGGTATGAAAGTTCTTCTATTTAACTATTGGTTATGCCTTTTTCCAGGTAAACTCAAATCCCGTTGGAGTGGCCCTTTTATTGTCAAAATGGTATTTCCCTCTAGAGTTGTTGAATTGCTTAACTCTCGAACAAATGAAACTTTTCAAGTCAATGGTCAGAGAGTTAAGCCATACTATGAGGGTGTGGAAGGGTTTAAGGAAATTCAAAGCATTTTGCTTGAGGATCCTTAAATCTTTCCGAAGCATCTAGTTAAGACGACGTTAAAGAAGCACTTTTTGGGAGGTAACCCAAGTCAATTATTTTCATTTTATTACTGCTGATTTACTTGCAGATCTAAAAAAAAAAAAGTCTTTGCTTTATTTTTGATTATTTTTAATAATGTTTGTTCAGATTTATGCTGTGGTTTTGCTGTGAATTTGTGTTGTTCTCAGGAGAATAGGAAATGTGTAATTAAAGCATCAGTGCGGAATTGATAATCAGACTGAAGAATTGGTGCACAACTACAAATTAGCGTGCGCTGAAAAAATTCATAGCATGAGTTGAAGTGAGAATGGCATGCGAGCAGCCTGCTAGCAGCAGCCGCTGCAGGCCACGGCGCACGCAGCAGCAGTCCTCGCCATAGGCAGTCCACAGCAGCGTCTGCAGCAGCCTACAATGTGCGCAGCAGCCCGCAAGCTTCAGAAGCATCCTAGCAGCATGCGCAGCAGCAGTCCTCACCATAGGCAATCCACAGCAGCTTGTAGCATGTGCAGTAGCCTGCAAGCTTCAGAAGCATCCCAGCAGCGTGCACCAAACGAGTCCAATGCGTGCAATGGGTTGCCACCTGCAGCATCAAGGGCACAAGTTCAAAGGGGCAAAAATGGAATTTTGGCAGTTAAATGTCCCTTTGAACAACCAGAATGCAGAAAATTACTGCTCACTTTCTCTATTCGGTCCCCCCCTCTTTTCTCTTACACTCAACCCAAATTTCCCAAGAATCCATCCCTTCAAATTCGTTGGTTGCCCCAAATTTCTGCACAGAGATCATTACCCACTCCCCCAACTTCTAATCCTCCTCCATAATTACTCTCAATCAAGCAAATAATGTCCAAGAGAGTCAAGAGTGTGGGCAAAAAGGGTTCCAAAACTAAAGGCAAAGGAAAGAATGATGTAAAAGATTTGAGAGAAGATTATAGGGCTCCATTTCGAATTCTCACAAAAGCGAAAGGAGAAAGGTATTTGGCACTCACCCAATCTAATCGCGTTTATAAACCTTATAGGTATCTTGATTTTGATATTTTGCAAGCTTTGCGTTTGGATGATGAGGTTAAGAGATTGAGTGCCATTTTGGGTTGGAGTGAGTTTATTAAGCTTGATTATGATGTATATCCCCCAATTGCTCTGGAATTCTTTACTTCATATTGTCCACTTGAAAGGGACAATCAAATTTACTTTCGAATGCAAGACAAGGGGTATAGAATTGGGCATGTAAAATTCTATGAAGCATTTGGATTTCCTACGAATGGGGTCGATTGTATGGAGAGTAAGTTTAATGTGCATGAATTTTGGGAGAAATTAACTAGGCTTAAGAAATTCGATCCTAACAAGGCACCAAATGGGTTTATCAAAGATCATGCTACTCTTGTTTTGCACAAATTTATGTGCCATGCTATGTTTGGGAAATCTGAGAGTAGTAAAGTGTCTCACAAGGAGTTACATGTGCTATGGTGTTTAGCAAATGGAAAGCAAATTGACACAGTTTTTTTGTTGCGTCAAACAATGATGGATATGATCACCCATAAAAGGTACCACTTGAATATAGGCCATATTGTTTCCACCTTAGCATTTTCCTATGAGCTTATCGACTCGAATTCTTTAGAGTTAGAACCATTACCGAGGTGGAATTTCACTATGGATTCTTGGATTTCATTCGAAGTGGTGAACTTGGACCGAACTCTAAGGGAATCGGAAACCCAAAAATGTTAAAGGGATTATCAACTAAAGAATCCACCATCAACTGCATTTTACAGAGGATCCTCTTCAAATGTGCAACTTGACTTGCCGGCTCTTCCTTCTACAGAGCCAACAGGTGAGTTGGAAGGGTGGAGACAAGTGTTGAGCAAACTTGAGTCAATGGAGGAGCAAAACTAGGTTATGATGGCTAAAGTGAATAGAAGGTTCGATAAAGTGGAAAAGGAGTAGAGGTCGCAAAGGCATAAATTGGCACAAATCGGTGCGAAGCATGGTATTGATATGACATCACCTCCTCCTTCGCCATTCGAAGCAAATGCATAAGGTAACCTTTCTCTTTTAGTTACTAGTTTAGAATTGTTAGTTTTTTTTTAGTCTTTCTTTTATGTAAATCTTTGCATGCATTTCCACATTGAGGGTAATGTGGAGTTTAAGTGTGGGAGGGGTGGGGGAGGGAGTAATTTCTTTATTGTGATTTGTGCTATTGTGTTTTGAATTATGCATCTTGTGATAATGATGTGTGAGTTTTTATTTTGTTTTGTCCTCTTTGTCAAACATACTTGACTATTCACTTGGTTTGGCTCAAGATGTTGAATTTAGGACTTAAAATTTAAGTGTGGCCGATGATATATAAAGGTTGTGTTTGAAGTAGATTATTGGCAATTGCTTAAGATATGAAATTCTTTTTGCATGAGATTTTGTTTTTACGCTGAGTTGAAATCATTAATTTGTGTGAATTGCCGAAAGAAGCTTGTGTATGCTTAACTTAGAGAGGGCTTATGCAACATATTATCACTGAGCAGTCTCACCCATTTTAGAACATTCTTGCCAATTAGTCGAAGCGAAATTTGTTTGTTCACTTAGGAAAGGAAGAAATGATTAAGGCATTTCTTATTTTAGCCAAATCCTTATATCCACCCATTTGATGTGTTTTTCCCTAGTTAGCCCTTTGAGCCAAATAAATGCATTAATATGCATACGTTTAACTTGAGTTTCTTTGATGTTGCTTAGCCATCTTAGTACCAACCTGTTATTTTCTTTGATTAATGATGCATAACAAAGTTTGAATTTTATTTTGTGGAGTCTTCAAGAATGTGAATGAATGGAGCGAAGAATTAAGTGTGAGGGAAAAATGATCTTATGAAAAAAAATAATAAAAAAAATAAAAAAATTTTGCTGATAAATATACTCATTTTTTTTCTCCAAAAAAAAAAGAATCTGAAGTAAAAAGTTAGAAGTTCAGAATGAATGTCACTCCATGACAGTCAAGGCGAGAAGACTTATGTTCTGCATCATTTTTGAAGAAAATTCTTGTTTGTTTTAGCTTATTTCTTGATTAGCCCTTTACCCTTTAAAACCCTGTTACAACCTTAGTAAAAACCTTTTGATCTCTTCAACCTTTTTGGACTCAATTAGTGGAGATGAAATTGGTAAGGATGCCTATGAGGTGGATGAGCATGTATAAATATTAATCTTTTGATTAGAGACTCTCTTTGATGACATGAGTGTATATGCCTATCATGAAGTGCAACAAGTTCAATTTGGTAAGCCACGCAATGATTTGATTGATTCTTGGTGGAATTGTTGAGATCTTAGGTGAATTGAGTTGAGTGTTCTGCACTTATTATATACTCTTCTTCAAACATGTATCTTTTGAGGCACACACTGATTTTTTTTGAAGTATGAGGGTCTTGATGCTAGCTAAGGACAATTGTTGAGTATGGTTTGCTTGAGGACAAGCAAAGAGTAAATGTGGGGGAAGTTGTTTGTAACATATTTATATGGTTTTTGTGTGTGTTAATTTAGGCATTTTGTGATTAATTCAGTTTTATCTAGGTTAGAATGTGTTATTTTACCCTTTTTTTAGTTTGAGGAAGGTTTTAGCTCATTTTGCAGGAATTAGGCATTAAATGGAGCAAAAGAAGGAGATTTGGGCAGAAGTATGTGCAACGGGCCTAAAAAATCTCGTACATAGCTTAGCCAGAGCATACAGGGGAACTGTCCAGGTGTCCCAGCTCCCCAACGCCAGCTGCCAAGGGCCAGCGCACGCCAACGCAGTAGGCAGCAGCAGCACTCCCAGTAGCGTCCCCGGCGGTCGTCCAGCATGCACAACGGGCTGTCTCCTACAGGCCACGTTCAGTTGCGCAAGCAGCACCAGCTCTAGCACCCGCTGCCAACGAAAATCTCAGCCCAAGCTCGCCAGCTGCCCAGTCCCAGCGCCCGCTGTGAAGATCTGATCAGTTTAGGCAATGTTGATCCAAATTTTTTGTTTCCTTTTCCATTTAGGTTTTTGTTTTTAGAGGTTATATATAGATTGGAAATAGGGAAAAAAGGGGATCTGGAGTTTTTGGATTACGAATTGTAATTGGCATAAAATTTCATTTTATATTTCTAGATCTTATTTCGAGATTAGGCTTCCAAATTTTGTTCTTGGGAATTTATTTGGTGAAAATTCAAGAGATTAAATTTAATCAAATCGATTGTAAGGTGAGGATTGATTCTTATTTCTCAAATTTAATTATTCTAGGTTAATTAAATCAATAGTATTGTTTTGATGGATTCAGTTAATTATATTGAGAATGAGATGATTTCTTTATTTTCCATGAGCTAATTTCATTTTAGTCTAAGGTTTGTATGATGTGTTCATAATATGGAATTAAATTAAATCCCGATCAATTATTCTTTTATTTCTTAATTGAATTGGCTGATTGTTTAAGAACAATTGCTTAGCTACCAATTATTTTACTTAGGTTTTGAATGAAGGAACGAGAGTTGAAGTTCAATTCTAGATTGCATTCTTTTAAGATCTTAAAATGAATTAGAAATATAAGTTTTAAGATTAAGTCCTTGTTCTTAATGTATGAAGTGATAGAATGATTTCTATGAATGCGATTACTAATAGATTGATTTTTATCCCTTAATTTATTAGAAACTAGGGCTTTAGCATAATTAATTGGGACTATTCTTGAACACAGAGGATTGATAAACTGAATATAAACCCTGGACTAACTTTATTCATTACATTTTTTTACCTATTTGCATTTGCATTTTCTTTTGATTTATTGTTTTGCTATTAGTTCTTTTAAAATTCAAAATTCAAACAAATCTTTTTATATTTAATTTGCTTTCACAAAGAAACAAGTGATTTCCATTTGCAATTCCTTGAGAGAATACGACCTTGGGTGCTTCCTATATACTACAATTGCCTTGTATACTTGCGGGTCGCTTTTGGATAGTATATTTTGAGGCGAACACACCTCTTGTGAAAAGGCTTGCTCACTAGAGTCAATGTTCAACACTCTCGAGTTTGACCTTTCTCTTGATCTCATTGATGTAGAGGCAACATTCAAATCAGTATCTGATATTACATCATCACTAGCCTTAATGGGTTGGGTAGCTCTGTGGACCTTCTTCTTGGGAGGCATTCTGCTATAACATTAAGGGAATTTAGTGCTAACTCCCTTCTAACCCATCTAACCCCATTATCATATCATACTAACCATAAATCTTACATGAGTACACATCATATCATATCATATCTTATATCACATATCGCATAGCATATATCACATATCACTTATCACATAGCATATATCATATATCATAATCATGTAACATAGATTCTCATAATATCATAAGTTTCCCTATCATATATAAGTCAATCATGTCATAGGTAATAAAAGAAATCAATGCATACTAAATCACTTGGCAATCAATTACATCATTCACATCGCAAGAGTTTTCTTTTTCTTGAGGTGGATCACAGGCACAACCTTCTTAAACATCTCTTGGCCAAGTCCTCTTGCAAGTCACACAGAGTGCTCTGGGTCATAGTCCTCGAGCAGGGGTAATCTTCTTGGTCATTTGTTAAAAGAGTCATAAGGCATACAAGCAAACAATAACAAGGAGCACTATAATTTATTAGGATTTTCGCAGAACTATATTAGCGATAGACTGCAAATGACATGACAGGAAAATTCCTGTGCTCCAAGATTATACGTAATTAACCCAATAAGTCTAAACTAGACTTCAAAAAAAAACTACAGCTCTAATACCACCCTTGTCACATCCCATTATCAGAGACATAATGGTCCTAGAACATGGGGAGACATAAGGTCACCCACGCCTGTAAAACCCACTCATGAACATACAATCACTGCCTAGGATCATACCAAAACTGATGCATTAACTTAATAAAACCCTTTTTTTTTTTTAAAGAAAAACCTTAAGTTGCGAAAGCTAAAAATATACTTTAATAAAATCCATAGGAAAATAATAATAATAATAAGACTCCAAATGAAAGTCACCAATATAATATTTTAAAATAAAGTTTCCATGAAAATTTCCAAAGCGTCTAAGGACTCAACATAGTATGGCATTATTATATCTTTGACAAGGAAATTTTCCAAGTGGAGTAGATAGCTTGAGTGATCACCTTGTCTCCTCAAAATGCTCACCTGGAACCACATTAGGAAAAGGGGTGAGATAAATGATCTTAATGAGTAAACAATACAGCACATACAATAACATACATCCTTTAAAATAGGAAACCCATAGCTTATAACATATAGTTCATGATTTACAATTCATGAATCAAAGTTTATAATTTGACAATGTTTGCAGAAATCACACTTATTACTTATAAGTGAAGACCCTACTCAATTCACTCATGAGTGAAGACCCTACTTAATTCACTTAAGAGAGAGGTGGCCTCATACCAAATTCTAACTCCCAACCCATAACTTATAAAGTCATGAAACTAATAAAGCTTTACGGCTATAACCACCCCTTCTAGCTGAGGTGGATACACTACCCCTATCCATTCGGTTAAGACCATGTGCACAGGTTCTGATGATTACCCACAACGGCATGAGGACTTTTGCATAAAGGGTTAAAGGTACCCTAGCTAGAACTAATGGTAATCACACATGACAATAACATTTAAGGCAACAATAACATGTATCTCTATAGCAATAGCAGTTTAACTTTTTGAACAAAAGAGTGTAGTTTTAGAAAGAATATAAGTTAAGGTAATAATCATAAAGGTATTATCATTGGATAACCAAAAATGGTTTTAGACCAATTGTCCTTTAGCAATCCAAGCTTAACAAAGAAATCATAGAGTTTAATTTTAGAATAGAAAGAATGTGGGTTTCAAGAATGTCAAAGGTACACATATCATGATAGCTTGTACTTATAACAATATCATAATGTTTTCTCAATTGGTGGTTCCTTTGCTCCTAATACTTGTTGCCCTTGAACCTTTAAAACCCCTTAAGTTTTGTCATAATATTTAATTCAATACTTAATATTTATTTAATCATCATGCTATCCTATCTCATAACTACCCTATGCACATATAACTTTCACATACACTTAGAGTTGCATATAGAAGTGCACTCATCACTTGCATATAATATGTTGACTTTAAAAGTCTTGCATACTTAGCCTTTATAGGCTCACATGAAAACACATTATAACTCATACTATGACTTTTCTAAAGTAAAAAAAAAATATTTCATGATC
This sequence comes from Reutealis trisperma, assembly GCA_947687605.1. Classification (NCBI taxonomy): domain Eukaryota; kingdom Viridiplantae; phylum Streptophyta; class Magnoliopsida; order Malpighiales; family Euphorbiaceae; genus Reutealis; species Reutealis trisperma. The sequence goes on from CANTUT010000911.1 coordinate 186,140, forward strand.
TCAAAATCAATATACTTAACACTTCCATATATATCAACTTAATAATAGCACTTCAAGTGTCATGCCTATCTCTTATTATCAATTCATATAATCAATCCCTTCATCAATTCAAGATCATTAATTCATTTTTAACTCATCATAAAACCTATTTCCATATTAGTTAATGACATTTACATATTAGTCACAACATAGGGTTAAGATATCCTAAGTATACCAAATTGCCTCTAGGCTTGTCTTGGGTCATTTCTTCAATAACATGCAATTTAATTATTTACCATTCATATATACATGTCAATAATCATTAAAATACATCACATAATAATTATAGATGTTAGGATAAGAATCCTAATGTAGGCTGAAAATCCCATTAAAGAGAAAACCTAAATTTTCTTACTTTTTACACTTTCCGTCTATTATAGTAATATGTAGAAATATGGTTTGAACCAAGATTTTACATGTAATCAAAACAAAAATCATTTCAGATCATAAAGATTTAGGAATCATCACCTATATAAATCCATATGCATGAAAATTTCCAACTTCAGGTTTTAGAATGAAAAACCATAAGTTTTCTTGTTTCCGGTACTTTCCAGTCATTATAGTAATATGTAAACACGTGATTTAAACCCTTTTTTTTCATTCAATCACAACAAATATCAGTTCAAAACATCAATACACACAAATCAGTAGCCATGGATGTTTCTTATGCATGAAATTTCCAAGTTTAGCGTTTAGAGTGAAAATCATGAGTCTTCCCACTTTTTGCGCTTTCCGTTCGTTACAGTAATATGTAAACAAATTATTCAAACCATTATTTCTCATCCAAACATAACAAATATCAATTTAGAATTCCAAAACCCACCAATTGGTAGCCATGTAATTTTAAAGTCATAGAATTTTTCAACTTTCAAGTTCTATAACGAAAACCTTAAATTTTCTTATTTTCTGAAACTTTTTGGTCATTATAGTAATATACAGAAATATGTTTTAATTCAAAATTTTTTATCTAAACACATCAAAAATACATTTAGAAAACAATTACACAGAAATTTCCCCCCTTGGTAGTGTTTATGCATGAAATTTTAAATTTTGAGTCGTAAGAATCACCTTTAGAGAAATCATGTAGAGAGGTTGGTGCTTTCAGTAGAAAAATTAATTTTTCTCTCAAGAAGTCACCTAGCCCAAATTTTATCAATAAATATTCAGTTTAAAATAAATTTTCAATAATTAGTTTCATAAAAATTAAATAGCAAATTGATAGGAAAGGAAAAACTTATGAAACGGTTGCGAAATCACAAAATTTGAAAGTATTTTATGAATTTCGGTAGAGAGAATAATTTTGAAAGAATTTTTCTACCAAAATAATGAAATAACAGAATGGTGGCTGCTAGAATGAGGGCTGGCCAAATTTTTGATATTTATTTGTAGAGTTTTGAGCAATTTCCAAGATTACTCTTAATGAGCTAGGTTAGGAGTGTTTTAGTATAGGGGGCTTTTGGGTATTTGGGCTTTTCAATTAATTTAGGGGCTGATTATAGGTAATTAAAATTAAAATATTTTTCTTATTATTTTCTATAAAATTTCCCTCAAAACATTAGGTAATTAAAATTAAAATATTTTTCTTATTATTTTCTATAAAATTTCCCTCAAAACATTTATTTAAAAATTATTTTAAAATACTCATAAAATTATTTTATGCTTGAAAATTATCTTTTTGCATGAGAATTCATTTTATGAAAATAAATTATTTTATATTAATGCACTTCATGTAAATCATTTATTTCATAATAATAACTCATATTATGCATACTAAAATTAATTTAACATGTCACATACTCATCAATCACATAGCACATAAATTCCCATAAAAGCACGCACTTAGCTTTAATAGTTCTAAGTCAAGCAAATTGTCATGAAAATTCCTAGGGTAGGCGTGGGTTGTTATATTGTTGATAGCTATCCATTTGCTCCTTTCTTCTTCTCCCTCCAATCATTCTCTTTAATTAATTAATTAATCTTTTTAATTAATTAATTACTCTACCTCAACCCAAGTTAATTAATCTTTTTAATTAATTAGTCAACATTTCAAACTCAATCCATACAATTAATTAATTAATCATTTTTATTAATTAATCAATCCAACTCTCCGATATTAATAAAATGAAACTTTGATCAAGCAAAACTCTTCACCCAACCTACTCAAAGTTATAATACTTTTCCTCATCCATCCAACCTCCAAATTGAATCAGACCAAATCAATCTGACAAATCTCTAAAACCCTCCCACTTTAATATGGAGAGAACTATGTGGGTTTTGATCCCCATCCAATGCTATAATAGGCATATTTGGAATCTAAATATAAATTATTTCCTTTTCCTATTTCATTTTCGAATGTAATTATTAATATTTTCGTCTTGTAAAAGTTGTAGTCTCCCTAGAACCCATAAGGGCTGGAGAAAACATCCCATTTATTAATTTATGTAATTAATCATTTAATTATTTTGGAGTTAAGAAGCAATTATATGGTTCCCCTAGAATCTATAAAGACTAAAGGGAACTATCACATCCCAACCTTAGAGACATGACGGTCCTAGAATATAGGGAGATACAAGGTCACCTACGCCCGTAGAATCCATTTATACTTACACAAATACTGCCTAAGATCATACCAAAACTTCTTACATTAACTTAAATAAACTCTTTTTTTTTTTTTTTAAGAAAACCTTAAGTTACAGAAGCATAGTTAAAAATATACTTTAAAATAATCCATAAGGAAATAATATTTAGAATCCAATTAAAACCTTGAAGGATAACATTTAAAAATAAACATCCAAAAATAAATATTCCCAAAGTGTCTAAGGATAACTCTTTATAACATATTAAACTAATTATCTTGGACAAGGAATTCCCCAAGCAAAGTAGGATGCTTGAGCCATCGCCTTGCCTCCTCATACTACTCACCTGGAACCACACAAAAAAAAAGGAGTGAGATAAATGATCTCAATGACTAAACAATATGACACATACGATGACATATATCCCTTTTTAAAAAGGAAACCCATAGCTTATAACACATAATTCATGTTTTACAATTCATGAATGAAAGATTGCAATTTAATAAGATTTGCAAAAAATCACACTTATTACATGTGAGTGAAGATTTTTGCTCAATTCACTCTTGAGTGAAGACATTGCTCAATTCACCTGAATTTACCTAAGTGAGTGAAGACTCTTGCTCAATTCACTCATAATTGAAGACACTACTCAGTTCACTCAAATCTATATAAGTGAGTGAAGCTCTTGCTCAATTCACTCGTGAGTGAAGACACTGCTCAATTCACTCGAATTTACATAAGTGAGTGAAGACTCTTGCTCAATTCACTCGTTTTTATGGTAATCACTTATAACAATAGCACTTAAGAAAGCAATAACATATATCATAATAGCAATAGCAATTCAGCTTATTGAACAAAAGATAAATAATAGTGTGGTTCCAGAAAGAAAGTAAGGTAAGGAAACAAATAACAAAGGTACTTTATTGTCATTGAATAATCAAATAGATTTGGACTAAATGTCCTTTGGCAACCCAAGCTTACAAAGAAATCATTTAGTCATAATTAAAAATAGAAAAGAACTTGGGTTTCAAGATATCAAAGTTTCACATAACATGATAACTTGTACTTGTAACTTGAACATAATGTTTACTCACCTTGTGGTTCATTTGCTCTTAGTACATGTAGCCCTTTTGAACCTCTAAAACTCCTCAAGCTCTAATATAATATTTAATTCAATACTTAATATTTATTTAATCATAATGTTATCCTATCCCATAACTACTCCATGCAAATATAATATTCACATACACTTAGAGTTGCACATATAAGTGGACTTCGTCACTTGCACATAACATGTTGACTTTAAAAGTCCTGTACACTTAGCCTTTATAGGCTTATATGAAAACACATTATAGTTCACACCAAAATTTTTCTCAAGTCAAACACAATATTGTAATCTTAATATCAATTCACTTTAACAATCATCTTAGTACACTTAACACTTCCATACATGTCAACTTTTCAATAACCTTTCAAGTGTTATGCCTATCTCCTATGCCCAATTCATTCAATCAATCTGTTCATCAATTCAAGACCATTAATTCATTATCATGTCATCATAACATCTATTTTCATATTTTCCAATCACATTCACATTCTAATCATAACATAAGTTCAAGATACCTTAGATATACTTTAAGTATACCAAAGTGCCTCTAAGCTTGCCTAAGGTCATTCCTTTAACTAACATCCAATTTTATCATTTATTATACATACATACATGTCAATAATCATCAAAATAAATTGCATAAAAGTTATAGACATTGGAATAAAAATCCCATAGTAGGCTGAATGCATCATCAAAGGAAAAACTGAATTTTTCTTACTTTTCATACTTTCTGTCTATTACAATAATATGTAAAAACATGGTTTGAACAAAGATTTTTCATGTAAACACAACAAAAATTATTTTAGAACATTAATTTACATGAATCAGCAGCCATATGTGTGACATGTACATGAAAATTCTAATTTTAGGTTTTAGGATGCAAAACCATGAGTTTTCTTATTTTCGGTATTTTTCGGTCATTACAGTAATATGTAAACAGGTGGTTTAAACCATTATTTTTAATCCAATCATAGAAAATATCAGTTTAGAACATCTTCACAAATGATTTGGCAGCCATAGATAGTAATTATGCATGAAAATTCCAAGTTTCAAGGTTTAGGGTGAAAATTATGAGTTTTCGCACTTTTCGCGCTTTCCATTCATTACAGTGATATGCAGACACATGATTTAAATTGTTATTTCTCATAAAATAAAAAAAATATATCAGTTCAGAATCCATCTATACAAGATTGGTAGCCATATGTACAAGAAATCATAGAATTTTCTAACTTCTAAGTTCTAGCACAAAAACCTTGAATTCCTTTGTTTTCTAAAACTTTTCGGTCATTATAGTAATATGCAGAAATATAATTTAATCCAATATTTTTCATCAAAACACATCAAAAATCAGTTTAGAAATCAATGATATAGAAATCACCCCCCTTTGATATGGTCTATGCATAAAAATTTTCTATTTTTAGTTGTAGGATTCACCTTTGGAGAAATCATGCGGAAAAATTTATGTTTTCGGTGGAGAATTAAATTTCTTTTCCTAAAACTCACCCAAACTGAATTAAATCTATAATAATAAGTAAATAACCAATTCAAAATGATTTTCTTATAATTTAATTCATAGAAATCAGTTAAAGAATTGAAAAAGAAGAAAAACTTACAATTACGGTCAAGAAATCACGAAATTGAAAGGTATTTTCTTAATTTTAGTAGAGAGAATTGTTTTGAGAGAATTTTTCTGTCAAAATACAAAAAAATAGAGTGATGGCTGCTGGAACATTAGGGCTGACTGAAATTCTCATTATATATTAGGGTTTGGGTTGCAATTTCCAAGTTTACCCTTAATGAGTTAGGTTAGAAGTCTTTTAGTGTAGTGGGCTTTTGAGTATTTGGACTTTTTATTTAATTTTGGGCTGATTATAGATAATTAAAAATAAAATATTCTTCTTATTATTTTCATTAAAATTTCCTCCAAAACATTTATTTAAAAATATTTTAAAAATACTTATAAAATTATTTTATGCTTAAAAATCGCCTTTCTGCATGAAAATTCATTTTATATACAATAAATTATTTTATGCTAATGCACTTCATATAAATCATTTATTTCACAATAATAATTCATATTAGGCACATTAAAATTAATTTAACATATCACATACTCATAAATCACATTACACATGAGTTCTCATAAATTCACATATTTCGTCATAAAAACTCCAAAGTCAAGCAATTTGTCACGAAAACTCTTAGGGTAGATATGGGTTGTTACAGGAACACTTTCTTTAATTCCTCATGCATACATAATTATGCCATGCTTATGCATTTAAATTATCATCTTATAATTGTCATTCATGAAATTGATTTTTAAGCAACTTAAACTTAGGAGCCAAAACTAAATTATTTAAAATAAAAAACCTAGTTCCCTGAATCCTCTTTGGTTTCAAAGACTAATGGTTTTATCCTTAGTAAATTAATTAAAAAATTACTAAATTGGAGTCATAATTAGGTTTTTTCCTTAATATTTTCCTAGCTAAAATAAAATTAAGGTAGTGACTTCCCAAAACATTTTTAAAAATCAACCCATTCAAATCCAAAAATTCCATTGTGAGTCTAAATCTAAATGAACATTCTGATTCCCTCCCTCTTAGCGGATTGGGCCGGTGCTCGGGTGAGGACTCATAGTGCCATTTTGATTAAAGACCAAATCAAGAAGGTGGTTATATTTCACATAGACAAATTACTATTGTTATTTTATATAGTTAATATGATAAAATGAGCACATCTTATCCTATTGCAGGTGTACTTAACTATAACAAACTTATGGGACCAAACTCTATGGATTGGTCGAGAAACTTTAAATTAGTCCTCGCTTACAAGAAGCTTTTATATGTGCTTGATTCTAAGGTTCCTAAACCCTTACCTAAAGGGGACTCTCATGAGAAAATACCACTTTGCAAAAGTGAAAAGAGGATGACACCAAAGTAAGGTGCATTATATTAGGATTAATGAGTAAAGAGTTGCATAAGCAACATGAGAACATGCTTGAGGTTTCAGATATTCTCACTCACCTATAATAGTTGTATGGTGAAAAGAGTAAGATTGCTAGCTATGAGAGATCCAAGCAATTGTTCTAAACCAAAATGATTGAGGGAGAGAAGATTAGGCCGCATGTTCAAAAGATGATCTAGATAATTGAGCAATTAAAGAACCTAGACTTCTCTATAGGCTTTAACCTTTAAATAGATTTGATCCTTCAATCCTTGCTAGAATCTTTTTCCAATTTCATTATGAACTTTCATACTAATAAGATTGAGTGCACCCTAGTGAAATTGCATAAAACATTTGTGATCGTCCAAAATAATATAAAGGGCAAGAGAAAGGAAGCAGCACTTGTTGCCTCTTCATTTTCTAGTAAGACTAAGAAGAAAAAAGATAAAAAGAAGACTTCTTAACTTAAGCCAAGTGGTCAGTGAGCAAGGAAAAATCCACAAAAGCAATTTATGAAGACAAAGGAAAGTGTTTCCATTTTATTGAGGTTAGACATTAGAGAAGGAATTGTCCAAAGTATTTGGAATCCTTGAAGGCCGAGAAGAAGAACAAGAAGAAAGATAAGCATTGCAAAGGTATGTCTTTCAATTGTTCTATCTATAATATGTCTAATAGTTCACCTATGGCTTGGATACTAGATAGTGGTGCAAGTTATCATATTTGTGCTTCTATGCATGTGATGATAGGCATTAAAAGCTTGGAGAAGGGAGAAGTGATCCTAAAACTAGGAAATGGAGCAAATATTGCAACAAAGGCTATTGGATCTACTAATTTTATTGATCATATTTTGTTATTAAAAGACATTTTGTATGTACTTAAAGAACATTATTTCCTTAACTAGTATGACTAGTACGAGTTATGAATTCATGTTTATGAAATATGTTTATAGAATGTACTATGGTAATTGTTGTATGATTTTCGCAAGTGCATAGATCGTGAACAAGTAATATAGTAATGAAGTAGAGTGTCGATCCCATAAGGAATAGTTGAAAAGTACCAAAATTAGGATTTTCTTTATTACATAGAAAATCAAAAAAGATGGAAGAAAATAAATAAAATTAAATAGACATAGAAAGAAGATAAATTCAATATATATAAAAGACTTAGGATTTAGACTTCATCAATTGACTACCTACGACTTCTCTATGTTCTCTAAATTGATTTTTATCTTATTGGAATTAATGATCAGATTTTCCTAAAGTATATGATGTTCTCTCTCAAAATACAACACAAATATTCATGGTAACCTTATGTGTAATCTCATGATCATAAACAATCATAAAGGAGTGTTCTTATTGTTAAGCAACACATACCCTAGGTCTAATATCTCAATGAACTAATATTATGCTTTCACTCTCACTATTTCACATAATATCTTTAAACATGTGAATAGTGATCAATTAAGATAAAAGATTAATTCCAATAATCCAAATTAATTAATCAAATAAAGATAATCATAGGCAAATCAAGAGATTACATCTAAATCCTAGAGAAGAATTAGATATTCATAAGAAAGAAGGAAGAAATAATATACAAGGAGTTTTCAAAGAGAAGAAAACTTTATTAAAACTTCCCAAAAATTAGATAATCTAAGTTTTTATGGTCTAATCTATTTATAGTGTAATATCTTAGATTTAGATGTAGTTGAAAACCCTAAGAGGCTTCGTAAAGTCAAAATCCTTGATCCCCTTTGAAGTAAAACTCTAATAGGAAGCAAAATCATTTTAAAATTGCACTTTGGAACCTATCAAACACTAGACAACTATGTAATAAGCTTCCTACATGGTCGTGTAATTGGTCCTCTTAAAATTTGAAATTTTATTATGCAAACAAATCCATTTTTTATTACATGGCCATGTAACTAGTGTTCTACATGGCTATGTGCATTATTTTGTATTTTTTGGATAGAAAATTATGGAATTAGCTTTGTGTTCTTATAGAAGATTATAGCTCTATCTCTTAACTTTGCAATGCATCTGGAATCACCTTAATATGACATTTATAGCTCGAGTTATGATCAAAATACCAAAAAGTGTCTGAGCTATCAATACCCATCAGAAGATGTTTAGCCATACATGCCTAAATCTCTCTTTTTGCACTTTTTTTGCTTTTGATTTGCATTTAACTCCATTCCAATTAATCTCTAAACTTTCAAATCCTTTGAAATTGAATAGAATCCTTCCAAAATTTTAGAGTTAAAGATCTTATATAGAAAAATAACAAGAGATATCAAGGCTTAATAAAATGTTTAGGCCTTACCACATACTAGCTTAAGCTTTTGGATTAGATTTGAGGTTTCTCATATGGTATTAGTGCCAGTTCTACACCTTAATTTATGTTCTTCCATCATAATAATAGTCATGTGTCAGTAAAACCTGGCATATGTGTACTTGTTTATCTAAATCTATTCAGCCCTTAGTTTATAATGTCATATGCTAATTAAGAGCCTAGCACATGTCAAGAGGGGGTATTATAGTTAAAGATCCCACATAAAAAAATAATAAAGGATATCAAGAATTATTATAATATTTGGGCCTTACAACCTAATAGTTTAAGCTTTTGAGTTGGATTTAAGGTTTCTCACATAAATAACCTAAGAGAACTCGAAACAAACTACAAAAACAAAAGTTAACAAAACATAAATAACACATTACATAGATACATCAATAATAAATACTCTATTCATTAATACCATAACTTGCACTTATCAAATTCTCTGAACTTAAGTATTTGCTTTTCCTCAAGCAAAATAATAATTAAATGTAATAAGGAAATTCAATCTTCTCATGCTTATGTTGAGTAACTTTTCAATTGCCTCAAGAAATTAATATTTGCAAGTAATATATTAATAGCATTACCAATCAAACTTTTGCCTTATATTCAAGACAAACTTCATCTTGATCATGCCTTGAATAACCATGCATTAAATCAACTGCCAAAAAAAAAAAATTATTGCACTTCAAATAGACATACACACACTTATTATCTTTAAATGCCTCTATCAAAAGATATAAAATCAAAGTACAAATCTCATAGACATGTTAACACAAACAGTCTCCACTAATGGAATTCACAAACTAAAAGAGATCAATAGGTTTTTACTAGGCTTATAATGAAGCTAACACAAGGTGTTTTGGCTAAACAAAGAAAAGGCTAGATAAACAAAAGTAAGATAATTGTGCAAAACTTCTAAGAAAGAATTAATAGCTCCAATAAAGGGAAGTTGTTAATAAAGGATCCCTTCCACCTTAAGCACTATTCTTCTTTAAAATTTTCTTCTTTTTTCTTTCTCCTTTTTTCCTATCTTTTTTTTTCTCTTTTTTCTTTTTCATCACCAACAACATTAGTTCAAGGTTAAGCAAGAATTACTAATTTTTATCTTTTATTCAATTCTCTTGCTTTTCTCCAAACTTATCTTTTAACACCAAGGTGATCTTCTCCTTTTTTTTTTTCTTTTTTAATTAGAAAAATAGCAATCTTACTTATTAGAGATGTTATTTTTTTTTAGAACTTCAATAGTTCCCTTTTCTTCATTAGAATGTAAACTTGAAAAAATTAACTCATAAACAAGGTGAAGGAGAACAATTAAAGTTAATAAACAAAGAAAAGAAAGTTAAAACTAATAAGGCATAAATAGGTAAACTAGGGGTAAATTTAAAATAAGGGTAGATACAATTAATAAGGCTAAACAAACAATGCCTAAGTTATACCTCTCTCTCTCTAAGTGAATTAAAAATTGTCTCAAAAGTTAATGAAAATATGTTTTAAGATAGGTAAGGCAAATGAATAATAACTATGGCAAATGAATAATAACTATGTAGAAGCCTTATATAAGTAAGCATATACAATTCTAATACAATCAATATAATGCAAAATAAATCAAAACATAATCATAATAAAAGTTATTTTCTTATCCAAAATAGTTGCTCAACCTGAAATACTTTAATAAATTGTTCATAAATATTAATTATCATCTATCCTTGGCCTTTATCAAATTATTCAACACAAGCATATATTATTAATAAAAGAGTAAAAGCTTTAAATTTATCCATGAAAACACAAAAGAAAACAAAATAAAAACAAACTAAACCTCCCCCAAACTTGCAATTGAATTGTCCTTAATGTAAAAAAAAAATCGAAAGAAAGAAAATACTCCCTCTTGTAGAGAAGTGGATTCCAAATTGTAAGCATAAGGTGCATTCTATTTCGTTACTCCCTATAAAACATTAAGAAATAACACTAAATGCAAGCATGAGAAATTAATCACACAAAAAGAAAACTAAAACAAGAGAAAATTTAAAGAAAAAGAAATAAAGTTTAGAACATGGGTTGCCTCCCAAGAAGCACTTCTTTATAGTCAATAGCTTGACTTTGGCTAGGTCTTCATCAAGAAGGATAACATATTACAAACATCCTTATAATTGCAAAAGGCCTTCACAAACTTAAATAACTTTAGCTATCTTGATTTAAGCCTGTATGAAAAAAGTTTAAGACAAGAATTATTTAATAGATTACAAAGAGGCTTATAATTTCCAAAAGCTTCTAAAATGCTCTTTTTCTTGCTCTAATTCTTCTCAAGAAATTGAGATAGGAAGGTAATGATGATGACTTAAGAGTTGGTGAATGCTCAATTAATGGTGGATGGTGTGGCTTCTTTTCTTCCAATTCCTCAAATTCATATTCTCTTTGGTAAGGCACATATGTTGTGGCATTCACGATAAAATTGTCATTATTATCTTTAGTTGTCATATGTGCCAAACAAGCTAAAAGAGTTTCCTTCAGATGTTCTTTTTTAACTATCTCTTTAATTAATCCATCAATTTCAATCACCTTACAGATACTATCCATGATAGAATGATTTTTGACATTCTTAGGAAAATTGGGCTCAACTTCCTCCTTTTTATCTTGCTTGCTCAAAGTATTTGCTTAATCAACCACCTCTTGCACATCATTACTCAAAGAAATTGCTAGGAATTGCTCTCTAGGATGTATTTCAATTTGGAGTGACAAGTCCCCATGGCTTTCACTATTTAATACACTAGCCAATTGTTCTACTTGTACATCAAAATTTGCATTATGGCTTGCCATTTGATCCATCATATCTTCCAATCTTTCAAACTGTTCATAAGTTGCATTCATGAATCTTTCCAATACTACTCCATAAGACGGTTTGTGCTCTTTAAATGGTGTATGGTCTTGAAAATCATATTAATAAGGATTCCATAAATTAGTTATCTTGATTGTATTGGTTTTCCTATGAAAAGTTCAAATAATCACTCCATCAAGAGTTGTTTATGTTGGAATATGGAAGATTCTTGTGTCTGCTATAATTTGGAAAATTTGTATTTTATCTATATATTGGCACTCAGATTTCAAATGATTACCTCCAAACAAATCACAACTTAAAGATTGATTGCATGTAGTATTAGTATTAATTTGATCAAATATGTTAACCAAATCATCAAGTTTAGTATTTAACTTACTAAAACCATCCTCATCATTTATGCTTATTGCTCTACTTGGCATCACTCCTCCATTGCACCATTAGTAATTATGGAAAGCCATCTCTTTTTTTTTTTTTTTTATAAAAATCCTACAAAATAAAAAAAATAGAAAAGAAAAATAAAATAAAATCTAAACTAATAAAGAAAATCTTTGGTATTGATTTTGACAAATCACCTTCCCCGGCAACAACGCTAAAAACGTGTTGCATGATTCCTGCAAGTACACAAGTCGTAAACAAGTAATATAGTAGTGAAGTAGAGTGCTGATCCCATGAAGAAGGGTTGACAAGTACAAAAATTAGAATTTTCTTTAGTTTTTAGAAAATCATATAAGATGGAAGAAAACAAATAAAATTAAATAGATATAGAAAAAAGATAAATTCAATATATATAAAAGACCTAGGATTTAGACTTCATCAATTGACTATGTTACATCCTAGGTGTCCTTAGGTTAGCACAAGCTTAGACAGAGTATAAGAATGAGTAAACTGGAGAGAGTTAGAAGGGAAATGGGAAGTTAAGGAATGGAAACCCTAGAAAGGATATGAGTTCGAAAATTAAGGCATTGAGTATGACTCGGTGAATTTTGACCCCAGAAAGGATTTCTAAATTTTATTTGGAGATTTTAGACAATTATAAGGAATTAGAAGTAGTGAAACTCACAAATTAAGCTTAGAGTAAGTATAAAAAATAATGTAACTTAGAGTATTGCATGATAGGGCAAAACTAAAGAATTTCAATTCTAGAATTTTCTTAGATGTTGACTTAGGACAATTTAGTCTTAGAATTATTATTTACAATAATAATAATAGAATTAAATTAAATTAAAAATATTAATAGACCATATTTAAGTAATTTAGTGTGACAAAGCCAAGAAAATGGCAATATGGTGATTTATGACAACTAACCAATCATTAGATTTGACTTTTGGATAATTAAAATGAAAGTAAAATAAATTTAAAAAAAAAAAAAGAGTAGCTGCTGAGATTTTGGAGAAATAGTTGGCTAGGATTAAATCAAATTTAAAAAAAAAAAAAGATAATTATATATACATATGGGATAAGTGTGAATTACTTACTATCTTTTTTTTAGTCATTTTCTTAACTCTAAGATTTTATAACTGAAGAAAAGAGGAACAAGGAGAGAAAGAAGAAGAGAAGCACACGCATAAAAAGGAAAAGAAAGGGAAAAGGATAGAAAAGGTAAGATTTATATAGTAACTAATTATATGTGATGATTTTATGAGTATATATTTTGTTTTTGGTTGTCATTTGTTCCTTCTTTCTCTTGTATTGGTTTTGGTTTGATGAAGGATGTGAAAGAAGGTGATTGTTTGAAGTTTAAATGAAGGAAAGGAGCTGAATTAGTGGAGTTTAAGTGTAGAAAGATGAAGGAATGGTGATGGAAGTGTGGAAGGAAGAAGATGGCTTAGGGTTTGGTGAATGGTTGAGTTTGGTTGGCTTGGGAGAGTTATTTAGGGGCTATCAAATGCATGGCTTGCATGGAGAAGTTTTTGATAAAGCTTAAGGCAAGTGGAACCTAGATGGAGAGTAAACATGGGGCAATTCACGGGGACCCTAATTCGGGGAACTTGATGAAAATGAGAAGTAGAAGCTGTTTTAGGAAAACTGACCAATTCTTGGAATTTTTAGGCTATATTTGAGCATCTTATGGTTAGAATTTGGCTTAGGCCAAAACTAAAAAGTTGGAGACAGGAAGGAAAAGTATATGGCAGTGAAAGGGCTTGGACATTTTTATTATGGTTTGTAAGATATTAAAGTCAAATCAACTCTAATTTTGTATGAAGACCTAAACCATAGTCAAAAATTGATTCCTTGGTTTGAGGGCATTAGGGCTAGAACTAAAGTGAAACTTAAAAGAGATGAAATGTTCTATTATATGTTTAGTACATTTTAGTAAAAGGAATTTGTCATTGGTGTTATAAGTTTGGAGATTCAAGCAAAATAGCTCAAGAAATGAGAAAAAAATTATGCCAGGGTTAGAGTGATTTTAAGGGCAAAAACTAGGAAATTACCTTTTGATGTGATTGTTAGTATAATTGAACTTGTTATTTATATGTATTATGTGTAGAATCTATTGAAGGACAACAAAGAGAAGAGAACTAGAAGAGTAAAGAATGGAAAAACTTTTATCGTCCATGTTGTTAGAGATAAAGGTAAGTTATATTACTACCTTAATATTCATTATTTTCCTTTCAGTTTATGTACTTCCTTGGTACTTGTACTTAATTCAAGGTTAATTGTTTCTTTACATTTTAACCATTACTATCCATAATTAAATGTTTAAATAATTTTAAAAATCTAAGACTTCCATCTTATTGAAAATATTACAATTACTCAAAATGTCGTAAATTTCACCAAATGATTAATTGACTTTCATTTATTTATTAAAGACTTTAAGACCATGAAACCTTGAAATCATGAGACCTTGAAAACATGAATGAGACCATGAGACCTTAAGTAAAGATCCCTTTATTTGGTATAGGGAACACTGGGTAGTGTACACTATATTGACTTCAGCTAAGACGAGGTATTATCCTAGCCCCTTAATCTGGCTGCCTAGAGTAAGAACTATAGTATTGCTTTGTAAGAAGAGCCTCTACCATTTATTATAGTTTTGATGAGATTCAAGGACACAATCTATACTCATCTATTATAGACTAGATTTCTGCTACTATCTAATATTCTTGTTCCACCAATTATTATTAAATTGATTCCTGAAAATAATAATTATTGCCCTATCATCTAATTGCTCTTTCTTATCGATACATTTAAGAAACCCGTATACTATTTCTTGTAACTTAATGTTTATTTCCTTGCAACTTGTGTAGTAATGTAATTTATATTCACTATGATTTTTCTTACCCCCTCTCCCTTTATGTTTTTACAAGAGATCAGAAATTGTCCAAAGAAGCTCAAGAAATTTCCCTCACTTGAAGCTTACACTGAAACGAAGAATCTACATTCTGAACTTTATAAAACATGTATATATATACTTTTCATATGTATGTAAGTATTTATAAATGTTTCTAGAAGCTTCATGGTATCTAGAAGTGTTAAATTATTATAGTATAGTGGTCTACTTAATTTGTTATATACATGCATGTGAGTAATATAAATTACTTAAGTTGCCAGTTGTAAAATAATGAATGATGTGATGAGATTGTAAAACTGAATGAATGATGGGATGAACTTAATAATATATATATATATGGAGATGAGGATATAAGTTGTTGAAAATGTCAGAAGTGTTGTTTTCTTATAGGTTTGGATCTTGGAGAATATTAAAGGTAAAGCCAGAATACCATCTAGTTGTTAGGGTTTGTTGGGTTCTATGATCTTTTGGAGGCTTTTTGAATAAATTTCTTACCATCATGTCCCAAAAGTGGGATGTGATAGAGTGGTATTAGAGCACAAATATAGAGAAATATATAAATGTCATGTGGTTTAAGAAGTGCCATGGAGTATAGGGTTTCCTTAACATCATTTACAGTTTATCGATGAGCTTAGATCTGCATTGTTCATGTATATTTAAAATTCTTATGCATGTGTATTTGTTATGTATAAATTTCTTAGAGTTGATTTGTTAAATGATTAGCATCTATTAAATAAGAGTAATTTCAAGAAATGCTAAAAAAAATTATTCTTTGGGGTAATAAATATAATTAGTAATAACATCGTATTTAGTAATGTGAATATTGACTTGAGATTTTATATGATTATGGAGAATTGATTTAATATTATGAATTATTAATGTAATTATGACTATTTTAGCGAAATGCTTAAAGTAAACTAAAAATATAACTATCACCTATAGATAAGTAGATGTATATAGTGTATCAGATAGATGTTCATGAGATACAAAGAAAAAGAAATTTGTTAAATGATATTTACTATGAAGATGGAGTAAATCATGATTATTTAGAGACTATGGTTATGGAGTTATATATTTAAGGTTATTCAAAATTAAGACACATTGTTAATGTGTGTTTACATGAAAAGTATGATAATTGATGAAATAGGAGTCATGATTTGATTGTAAAAATTTATATTAATACTAACAAGTATATGAGAAAATATATGTTTAATATTATAGTTGATTTGATGTGAAATTAGAAATTGAGGGTATGTGTATATATATATATATATATATATATATATATATATATATATAGATGTTTCTTTACTAATCGTTGGATTTAAGGATTAATTTTGGATATAGTGATTTGATGAGTGATAAAAGAGATTATATGAAATGATTATATTTAAAGATTTTGTTGATTTCTTATTGAGAGTTCATAGTTTATGTATATATGTATATGTAAAGTATATTTGAGACATGGAACCAGTTCTATGGATTACTATTTAAGGATGGTATATGAAATGAAAATTTGGAGTTTAAAGTGTAAATAGTTAAATTAGAGTTATGAAATAAGTTTAAGAAGAAGATGAGTATAATCCACAAAAAAAAAAATGGAAATGTTTATAACAATTTGAAATATATTATACGCAATGTACATGAAATAAATGTGAGAAAAGAAATGGAACTTGTATCAAATAAAGTAAACTTTATGTATACAAAAGAAATGTGATATTTATAATAATAGAAAAGAACTTCTATGATGGCTATTCCTTGATTTTTTGTTAAATACTATTCCTTTATTTTTTGTTAAATATGCTAGTTGATTAAATGTGAAAATTTGGTTTGATATGATTAATGGTGGAATGTAGTGATTTCTTTTGATATTTGAAAGGATTGGGGTTATGCATATTTTGATGAAATAAAGAGTAGTAATGTCTATAATTTTATATAATATGAAGAAATATAATGGATGATTGGATTTGAAAGGTGTAAAATGAAATAATTGATAGAATAAGTGAAATAAGTGAGTGTGAATAATGAATGGACTAATTAGACGATGAGCATCACAGTTGGACAATAATAAGTTTATAAGATCAAAAGCTAAGGTCAAGTATGTTTCATAAGAGGAACTCACAATTTTGGAAGTATGTACATTAAATGGAGTCAAAATCATAATGAAACTTTTCTGAATAATAGATTGAGTGATATTACCTTGCATAATATTTATGATGAGTAAATATATCTATAATTATAAGAGCTCATTGAAGGATGGTCCCAAGTGTGTGTTGGAGTAGTGTGGTAAAATTATTTTTTTATGAACTAAGAGTTGTATGTATATAAAACATAGGATGAAAAGTTGATACGTTGTTATTGAGGACTTATATGCAATATAGATAATAAATAATAAAATTCAAAATTCAAGAACATAGTAATAAGTGTGGATTAGCAATAATTGAAGTTTAGAAATGCTTAAGAAAGATAGAATATTAATTAATGGTGACGTGGCGATATTATGTGAAAAAGGGAATTGTCTCATCAAGGCTAATATTTTGGTATATCAGGATTGAAGAAAATTTTAAAAATTCGAGAATGAATTTTCTTTAAAAGGGGTAGAATGTAACATCCTAAACATCCTTAGGTCATCACATGCTTAGATAGAGTATAAGAATGAGTAGAATGGAGAGAGTAAGAAGGGAAATAGGAAGTTAAGGAATGGAAACCCTAGAAAGGATATGAGTTCAAAAATCAAGGCATTGACTATGACTCAATGAATTTTGATCCCGAAAAGCATTTCTAAATTTTATTTGGAGATTTTAGACAAATATAAGGACAAATATAAGGTCAATGCCTTGATTTTTGAAGAATTAAGAATTAAGATTTATAATGTAACTAAGTATATGTGCTAATTTTATGTGTATATATTTTGTGTTTGATTGTTATTTGTTCCTACTTTCTCTTGTATTGGTTTTGGTTTGATGAAGGATGTGAAAGAAGGTGATTGTTTGAAGTTTAAATGAAGGAAAGGAGCTGAATTATTGGAGTTTGATTGCAGAAGATGATGGAATAGTGATGGAAGTGTGGAAGGAAGAAGATGGCTTGCCATTTGGTGAGTGGTCGAGTTTGGTTGGCTTGGGAGAGTTATTTAAGGGCTACAAAATGCATGGCTTGTATGGAGAAGATTTTAATAAGGCTTAGGGTGAGTGGAACCTAGATGGAGAGTAAAGTTAGGGCTATTCAAGGGGACCCTAATTGGGGGAACTTGATGAAAATGGGAAGTAGAGACTATTTTAAGAAGACAAACCAATTCCTAGAAATTTTAGGCTCAATTTGAGTATCTTATGATTAGAATTTAGCTTTGGCCAAAACTAGAAAGTTGTACGCAGAAAGGCAAAGTATAAGTCAGTGAAAAGAATTGGTCATATTTGGTGTAATTTGAGGGATATTGAAGTTGAATTAACTCTGATTTTATATGAAGACCTAAACCACAGTCTGAAATTGATTCCTTGGTTTGAAGGCCTTAGGGGCTGAACTAGGTGAAACTCAAAAAAGATGAAATGTTCCATTATATGTTTATATATTTTAGTAAATGGAATTTGTCATTAAAGTTATAAGTTTGGGGATTCAAGCAAAAAAGTAAGGAAAGGTTAGTCTGCCTAGAGTGCAGAGGCAGGGTATAATTTAGGAGATTTTAGGGGAAGATGTAGTGCTATAAATAAGGTGATTTTTGGCTCTATTAATACCATATGTGTTAGCTTTCTAATTTAGAAGGCACCATGGAAATTGGAATTGTGTAGTTCAAGAAATAATAAAAAAAAGTATGGCAAGGTAAGACTGATTTTAAAGGCAAAAACTAGGAAATTACCTTTTGATGTGATTGTTAGTATAATTGAACTTGTTAGTTGTATGTATTATGTGTAGAATCTATTGAAGGAAAAATAAGGAGAATAGGATTAGAAGGGTAAAGAATGGAAAAACTTTTATCGTCCATGTTCTTAAAGATAGAGGTGAGCACAAGTTATGTTACTACCTTAGTATTTATTATTTTCCTTTCAATATATGTACTTCCTTGCTACTTGTACCTAATTCAAGGTTAATTGTTTTTTTACAATTTAACCCTTAATTTCCATAATTAAATGTTTCAATAATTTTAAAAATCTAGAACTTCCATCTTATTAATAATATTGCTATTACTAAAAATGCCATAAATTTCACCAATTGATTGACTATCATTTATTGATTGAAGACTTTAAGACCATGAAACCTTGAAATCATGAAACCTCAAAAACATGAATGAGACCATAAGACCTTGAGCAGAGATCCCCTTACCCTATTAGAGAACACCAGGTAGTAGAAACTGTATTGACTCCAACTGAGAGGAGGTATTATCCTAGTCGCTTAGTCTGGCTCGCCTGACAAAAGAAGTATGGTATTGCGTTGCAAGAAGAGCCTTTGCCATTTATTATAGTTTCAATGTGTAACAACCCAAACCCACCCTAGAATTTTTCATGACCAATTTGTTTGACTTAGAATTACTAAGGCTAAGTGTATGCTTTTATGGGAATTTGTGTGCTATGAGATTGATGAGTATGTGGTATGTTAGATTAATTCTAATATGCATAATATGAGTTATTATTGTGAAATAGATGATTTATATGAAGTGCATTAGTATAAAATAATTTATTTTACATAAAATGAATTTTCATGCAAAAAGACGATTTTTAAGCATAAAATAATTTTATGAGTATTTTTAAAATATTTTAAACAAATATTTTGGGAGAATTTTAATGGAAATAATAAGAAAAATATTTTATTTTTAATTACCTATAATCAGCCACAAAATTAAATAAAAAGCCCAAATACCCAAAAGCCAACGACACTAAAACACTCCTAACCTAGCTCATTAAGGGTAATCTTAAAAATTGCCTAAAATCCTATAAATAAATATCAAAAATTTGGCCAGCCCTTATTTCCAACAGCTACCATTCTATTATTTCATTGTCTTGATAGAAAAATTCTCTCAAAATTATTCTCTCTACCGAAATTCATAAAATACTTTCAAACTTCGCGATTTTGCGACCGGTTCGTAAGTTTTTCCTTTCCTTTTAATTTGCTATTTGATTTTTATGAAACTAATCATGGAAAAATTATTTTAAACTAAATATTTATTGATAAAATTTGGGCTAGGTGACTTCTTGAGAGAAAAATTAATTTTTCTACTAAAAGCACCAATCTCTCTACATGATTTCTCCAAAGGTGATTCCTACAACTCAAAATTTAAAATTTCATACATAAACACTACCAAGGGGAGGTAATTTCTATATAATTTTTTCTAAATGTTTTGATATGTTTAGATGAAAAATATTGAATAAAAGCATATTTCTGCATATTACTGTAATGACCGAAAAATTTCAGAAAACAAGAAAATTCAAGGTTTTCATGCTAGAACTTAAAAGTTAGAAAATTCTATGATTTCATATGTATATGGCTGCCAAATTGTGTATGATGGAGTCTTAAACTGATATTTTTTTTTTTCGGATGAAAAATAATGATTTAAATCATGTGTTTACATATTACTGTAATGAATGGAAAGCGTGGAAAGCTTGAAAACTCATGATTTTCTATCTAAACACTAAACTTGAAATTTTAATGCATAAGCTTGGTCTATGACTATTGATTTGCATATATTCATGTTCTAAAATGATTTTTGTTATGATTGAATGAAGAATGATGGTTTAAACCACATGTTTACATATTGCTATAATGATCGGAAAGTACCAGAAACAAGAAAACTCATGGTTTTTCATCCTGAAATTTAAAGTTGGAAATTTTCAGGTATATGGAATTATATATGGGCCAAATCCTACATGTCTACATTCTAAAAAGTTTTTTGTTATGTTTACATGAAAAATCTTGGTTCAAACCATGTTTTTACATATTACTATAATAGATGGAAAGTGCGAAAAGTAAGAAAATTTAGGTTTTCTCCTTGATGATGTGTTCGTCGTACATTGGGATTTTTATCCCAATGTCTATAATTTTTATGTGATGTATTTTGATGATTATTAACATGTATATATGAATGATAAATGGTTAAATTGCATGTTGGTTGAAGGAATGACTCTAGACAAGGCTAGAGGCAATCGGGTATACTTAAGGTATCTTAACCTTATGTTGTGATTAATATCTAAAGATGATTGGCTAATATGGAAGTAGGTTGTATGATGACTTGATAATGAATTAATGATCTTGAATTGATGAAGAGATTGATTGAATGAATTGGTCCTAAGATATAGGCATGACACTTGAAAGGCTATTAATAAGTTGACATGTGTGGAAGTGATAAGCATACTAAGATGATTGTTAAAGCAAATTAATATTAAGATCATGATATTGGCTTGAGAAAAGCATTAGCATGAATTATAATGTGTTTTCATGTAAGCCTATAAAGGCTAAGTGCATAAGACTTTTAAAGTCAACATGTTATATGCAAGTGATGAGTGCACATCTATATGTAACTCTAAGTATATGTGAATGTTATATGTATATGGGATAGTTATGGGATAGGATAGCATGATGTTAATCAAATACTATGTGTTAAATTATAAGGAATAATAGAGCTTGAGGACTGTTAGAAGTCAAGGGCTACAAGTACTAGGAGCAAAGGAACCACAGGGTGAGTAAACACTGTATTCATGCTACAAGTGTGAGTAAACACTATGTTTCAAGTTACAAGTGCAAGCTATCATGTTTTGTGAACCTTTGATATCTTGAAACTCAAGTTCTTTTCTATTTTAATGATTTCTTTGTAAGCTTGGATTGCCAAAGGACAATTGGTCTAAAACCATTTTTGATTATCTAATGATAATACCTTTGCGATTATTGCCCTAACTTATATTTTTCTGAAACTACATTGTTGTTCATCTTTAGTTAAATAAGCTATACTTCTATTGCCATTATGTCACATGTTATTGTTAACTTCAATGCTATTGTTACCTTTATATGTTATGAATTATGTTATGAGTTATGTGTGAACATGACAGCAACAGCCTTCACTTTACATGTTATGAGTTATGTGTGGACAAGGCAGCAGCCTTCACTCTATATTATGTTACGAGTGGACAAGGCAGCAGCCTTTACTCTATATTATGTTACAAGCGGATAAGGTAGCAGCCTTCACTCTATGTTATATTACGAGCAAACAAGGTAGTAGCCTCAGCTCTATATGTGTTATGAGTTATAAGTTGATCTCTATAAACCTTGTTAAATCACAAGCCATAAACTATGAATAATAAATTATGAAATATGAGCTATGAAACCTTTTAAGGAATATATGATATTGTATAAGTCGTATTATTTACTCATTGAGATCATCTTTCTCACCCCTTTTTCCTTGTGTGGTTCCAGGTGAGCATTATGAGGAGGCAAAGTGATCCCTCAAGCTACCTACTCCGTTGGGAAATTCCCTTATTAAAGTTATAATACTACCATACTATGTTGAGTCGTTAGACGCTGCGAGAGTTATAATGGGAATTTTATTTTATAATATCATGTTGGTGACCTTATTTGAAGTCTTATTATTATTTTCTTATGGATTATATTAAAGTATATTTTTAGCTTCTGCAACTTAAAGTATTTCCTTTATAAATGTTTTTATTAAGTTAATGTATGAGGTTCGGTATGATCCTAGGAATTGGGGAATATTAAAGATATAGCCGGAGTACCATCTAGTTGTTAGTGTTTGTTAGGTTTTATGGTTTTTTAGAGGCTTTATGCCTACCCATGACCTAGGACTGTCATTTCCTAAAAGTGGGATGTCTCAGACTACTTATGACTTCTCTATGTTCTTTAAATTGATTTTTATCTTATTGGAATCAATGATCAGATTTCTCAAAAGTATATGATGTTCTCTCTCAAAATACAACACAAGTATTCATGTTAACTTTATAACTACTCTCGTGATCACAAGCAATTAACAAAAACCTATTAAATTTTATGAATATCCTTAAAACAATCCTAAAGGAGTGTTCTTATCTCTGAGCAATACATACCCTAGGTCTAATATCTCAATGAACTAATATTATGCTTTCACTCTCGCTACTTCATATAATATCTTTAAACTTATGAATAATGATCAATTTTTCACAAGCCTTAAGTCTTAAAATAAAAGATTAATTCTAATAATCAAAACCAATTAATCAAACAAAGATAATCATAGGCAAATCAAGAGATTACATCTTTGTCCTACAGAAGAATTAGATATTTATAAGAAAGTAGGAAGAAATAATATACAAGGAGTTTTAGAAGAGAAGAAAACTTGATTAAAACTTCCCAAAAACTAGATGATCTGAGTTTTCAATGATCTAATCTATTTATAGTGTATAAATCTTAGGTTTAGATTGATTTGGAAACCCTAAGAGACTTTATAAAATCAGAATCATTGATCCCTTTTGAAATACAACTTAAGTAGGAAGCAAAATCGCATTAAAATCACACTTTAAAACCTGTCAGATACTATGGCTGTGTAATTTGTCCTCTTAAAATTTCAAATTTTCTTATACAAACAGATCCATTTTTTATGATACGGTTGTGTAACTAGTGTTCTATAAAGATATGTGCCTTATATTGCATTTTTCGGATAGCAAAACAATGAATTAGGCTTTCTGATCTTGATAAAAATTGTTGCAGCTCTATCTTTTAGTTTTCCAATACATCTTGAATAACCTTAATATGAAATATGTAGCTTGAGTTATAATCAAAATACTAAAAGGTGTCTAAGCTATCAATACCCATCGAAAGGTGTTCGGCCAAACATGCCTGAAACTCTCTTTTTGCACTTCTTTACTTCCGATTTGCATCCGACTCTATTCTAATTAATCTTTAAACTTTTAAATCCTTTGAAATTGAATAGAATCCTTCCAAATAACCTAATAGAACTTGAAACAAATTATAAAAATAAAAGTTAACAAAAATGTATAAAACAAAACATAAAAAACACGTTTGATGGATACATCAATAACAAATATTCTATTTATTAATAGCATAACTTGCACTTATAAGTATTAGAATTGTTGGCATCAGATATATACTTGATGGTCTCTATTATTTGGATAATGGTAATGACAAAATAACTCTAAGCAAAAGTAATATTAATGCCATGAAAAAACTTAACTCTAATTCAAAATTAATTTGGCTTGTTAACCTAGGTCATATAGCTGAAGATAGGATTTTAAAGTTGGAGAAAATAGGGATCCTAGACCCGATGGGTGGTAAACATGTTCCAACTTATGAATCTTGTATCTAAGAAAAAATGACTAAGTCACCCTTTGTAGGACAAAGTGAAAGGACTAAAGAAATTTTAGAGCTCATACATACTGATATATATGGCCCAATTAGAGAAATGGCTAGAGGAGGGTATTTACGTTTCATCACATTTATTGGTGACCTTTCAAGGTTAGGCTATGTTTATTTGGTGAAATATAAACATGAACCATTTGAAAACTTCAAAGAATTCAAGAATGAGGCTGAAAAACAAATGAGAAAAAGTATTAAAATCTTTTGATTTTATCGATGAGGTGAATATTTAAGTTCTGATTTAAAGACTTCTTAAAAGGTAATGGCATAATATCATAATTGGCTCCTCTTTGAATACCACAATTAAATGGTGTGTCTAAAAGTAGAAATTATACCCTATTAGGTTTGGTGAGTTCAATGATGAGCTATATCGATCTGCCTATCTCCTTATGAGAATTCACACTACAGCTTGCTATCCATCTAGGTCTCTCTCTGCTACTCCATATGAGATATGGTATAGTAGAAAACTAAGTCTTAAAAATGTTAAGATTTAAGGGTGTCCATCTTATGTTAAAAAGCTAAAGATAGATAAATTGGAGGAAAGATCTATCAAAGGTAGATTTATTAGATATCCTCAAGATAGTTTAAGGTATTACTTTTATCTTCCTATGGAGCAAACAATTATTATTAGCAGAGATGTCATATTTCTTAAGAAACAGTTTCTTCAAGAAGGTACCGAATGAAGAAGATAATTTTAGATGAAGAGTCATCCAAAGGGATCTAATGAATTGATCAAATGGATATTAATCAATCCAATGATGAGTTAGTTCTAGTTGATAATATATCCATACAAGTACCTCAGAGATCTAGTAGAGTATCTCATCCGAGAAATAGATTTCTTCGTGAGAATGAGCAAGGGTTGTTCATTCATGAAGGAGTTGATTGTGATGATGATCTTATGACATACGAGAAAGCTATATGATATATAAATTTTTCAAAATGGCTAGATGTTATG
The DNA here is from genome assembly GCA_947687605.1 of Reutealis trisperma. Classification (NCBI taxonomy): domain Eukaryota; kingdom Viridiplantae; phylum Streptophyta; class Magnoliopsida; order Malpighiales; family Euphorbiaceae; genus Reutealis; species Reutealis trisperma. The sequence continues at coordinate 211,559 of CANTUT010000911.1, forward strand.
AAATCTAAAATGGATTCCATGTATGTAAATCAAGTCAAGAAACTTATAGATCCACCCAAAGGTATTATACCCATAGGGAATAAATAGGTCTTCAAGAAAAAGATTGACATAGACAAAAATGCAAAGACATTTAAAGTTAGGTAGAGAAAAGGCTTTGCCAAAGGCAAGGGGTTAACTATAAGGAAACCTTTTTACCTGTAACTATCCTTAAATCTATTAGGATATTATTAGCAATAGCTACACACTATGATTATAAGGTTTGGCAAATAGATGTCAAGATTGCTTTCCTTAATGGATATGTTAAGGAACACATTTTCATGGAACAACCTAAAAGTTTTAAATCTAAGGAAGGTTCCAAAATGTGCAGTCTTAAGAAGTCCATCTATGGTCTTAAGCAATCTTAAAGGAGTTGGAATCATCATTTTGATAAAGCAATCAAATTATTTGATTTCATCGAGAATGAAGATAAACCCTTTGTAGATAAGAAGGTTATTAGGGGCGCATTTACTTTTTCTAAACTATATATGAATGATATTTTATTTCATAATGATATTAGCATGCTCATAACTATAAAATTCTAGTTATCCCAAACTTTCTCCATAAAAGACTTAGGAGAAGCCACCTATATTCTTGTATTCATATCTATAGAGATAGATCGAAAAGAATGATTGTGCTTTCTTAAATTTAGTACTTGGAAATGGTGTTGAAATGATTCAACATTCTTGATTACAAGAAAGGATTATTGCCTATGAAGCATAGTATCCACCTTTCTAAGGCTATACTTTAAAGACACCTGAAGAAAGGGAACATATGGCCAAGGTTATACAAGCTTCGGTAGTTGGAAGCCTAATGTATGTCATGTTATGTACTAGGCCGGATATCGCAAATACTGGCAGTTTGAATGGTAGATATCAATCCAATCTAGAATTAGATCACTAGACTATAGTCAAAGATATCCTTAAGTACTTGAGAAGGACTAAGGATTTAGTTTTGATATGTAGAGGAGGTGACTTAAATGTCAATGGATTTATAGATTCTATCTTCCATTCATATGATGATAGAAAGTTTCTCTCTTAATTTTCTTTCATATGTAATGAAGGGGCAGCATGCTAGAAAAGTTCCAAGCAGTCTACCATTGCAGATTCCACTATAGAAGTTGAGTATATCGCTGCATTGGATGCTGCAAAAGAAGCTGCCAAGATTTGGAAGTGTATAATAGAACTATGAGTGGTTCTTTCCATTCAGTCATCGGTTCTTCTCTAATGTAACAATAATGAAGCCATAGCTTAGGCAAAGAAACCCAAGTCTTAACAGAAATCCAAACACTTAGAAAAGTGATATCATATTATCAAAGAAATCATTGGGAAAAGCGACATCGCAATTCAAAAGATAATATTAGCTAATAACACAGCAAATCCACTAACTAAAGCAATAAGTCAACAATAGTAAGATTTTCATCTTGAAAAGATAGGACTTAGGTACTACACTGATTAGTTATAGTGTGAGTGGGAGATTGATAATGATGTATGCTCTAGTAATGTACATATTATGTAAATGTAAAAACAATCGTTAATTGGCAATAAAATATACATATGTTCTTTAATGAATTTGTTCTTTTACAATGAATATATAGTGTGAACCTTTAATTCTACACCCTCATCATCCAACCACAGGCATAGCACCTATTAAGTTTAACGTGCTACACATAGCTGTTATGGCGGTCCCACTAGCTAATTAGTAGGCGAGGGTTCAAGGAGAAAATTTTTTTAGCCTTCAATTACATTGATACCATATATCCAAATTTCCTAAACTCTATACCAACGAATCTCTAAAAAAAAATTAAAAAGTTGCACCATCATCTACAGCGCAGCACTAGGTCTATGCGGCACTGCAGATACAACTTACGGCATGCCACAACTATCTAGTGTAGCATTACATAGGCTTAGTGCAGTGCCGCACTTATTTGACGCGTGTGGACCCTTTTCCTGCGCAAAAAATGGCCCTTTTACCTCATTCCAGCCTAATTTTTAGCCCCTTCTAGTCCTACCCTTCATTGTCTTTCCATATTTTTACTATCTAAACTACCCTCAACCCCATTTGCCCATAAATAGGGCCCTAATTTCATCATTTCTCTTCACCCTTTGAATTATGTTTCCAAGGCTATATCTCCCAAGACACCTGAAGAAATGATAAATATGGCTAAGGTTTCATATGCTTCAGTAATTGGAAGCCTAATGTATGTTATATTGTGTACTAGGCCAGATATTGCAAATGATGTTAGTTTGAATAGCATATTCCAATCTAATCTAGGATTATATCACTGGACTGCTATTAAAGGTATCCTTAAGTGCTTAAGAAGAACTAAGGATTTAGTTTTGATATATAAATGAGGTGACTTGAGGATAGACGGGTTTACGAATTCTGACTTCCAGTAAGATATTAATGATAGAAAGTCTATTTCTAGATTTGTTTTCACCTGTAATGGAGGAGCAATATGCTAGAAAAGTTCCAAGCAATCAACTACTGCAGATTCCACTATAGAAGCTAAGTATATTACTGCATCTGATGCTGCAAAAGATGTTGTTTGGATTTGAAAGTTTGTAACAGAACTTGAAGTGGTTCCTACCATTGAGTCAAGGGTTCCTCTCTACTATGATAACAATGGAGCTATAGCTCAAGCAAAGGAAACAAGGTCTTACCAAAAATCCAAATATATAGAAAGGTGCTATTATATTATCAGAGAAATAATTAGGAAAGGTGAGATAGCTATGCAAAAAATAGGATTAGCTAAAAATACAATAGATCCACTCACTAAAGCAATGAGTCAGCAACAACTAGAATTTCATCTTAAGAAGATGGGACTTAAATATTGCACTAATTGGCTCTAGTGCAAATGGGAGATTGTTAGAGGGTATGCCCTAAAGCAATGTATAAGTTATGTAAATATAAAACATTATCCCTAAATGGCAATAAAATATATGTTTATAAACGAAATTATTCCATTAAATTAAATGTATATTTGAAGTCCATAAGTATTTTTTAAAAGAGGATCTATTCTCAAGTGTTGAGAATGGTGTGAACCCTCCAATTTGCACCTTCAAACAACCAGCACTCAATTACAAACCCATAGAATCAAACTAAGGCCAAATAGGATCAAAAACAGAAGAGAACAGGCCAAAAAGAGGTGCGGTAACCCGCGAGCCAATTGCGGCAACTCTCAGATGGTTGCGATAACTGCAGCCACCTTTATGGTTGTCGTAGGTGTCCCTGCGGCAGCCAAATTTACAGTCATAGAGGCTCTACAGTTGCCACAGAGAGCTCTGCAATTACCACAACCAAAGACAACTTACCACAGCGCATTTTTCCTAGTTCCCACACCAAAAATTCATGGTTTTGAGACACGAAACTTCCCCTATAAATAACCTACACCTCATAACAACTTCCACACACAATTACATGCTTCTACACTCTCTCTAAAACTTTCTAAACCCTATTCCTAAGGTTTCTAATTATCAAAATCCTCTTTCTAAACCTCTAAATCTCTAAAACCCCACTACAAAACTTCTTCCATCACCTCAAACCTTATTCATAAGCTTCTTAATCATCTTAAACCCTATTCATAAGCCTCATAATCACCTCAAACCCTATCTCTAAGCTTCCTAATCAAGAAAAGGTGCAATTCAATTTTTTTTTTTTAAGGAATTCGTGAAAATCAAGCAAAGGTGTGATCCAAGTCCCTCTAAGAAGAGTTCGCACTATTTAAGAGTTCTTTTTCCAAAAGGAGTGCTCATGATATCCTCAAGCCAAGGTGGAACTTAGATCTAGTACCAAGCTTGCTCCCTACGTTCATCCCCACCAAAAGCCAAAGGTAAAAGTTCTTTCCTTTTCCTTTTTCAATTTCAATTTCAAGATCTAAATCTGAAAAGTTTTAATTTTTGCCAATTAAAATTTGGCCTAATTAACAAATCCTTAAGCCTTTAAAATCAATCAAAATATGATAATAAAGGTAATGACTTAAAAACCCCCTCCTTAGCAAAAAGGAAGAACTACATGAGGTTTGATTCCTATTCAAAGGGATACACACGCTTGCCATCTCTAAGGCATTCAACTCTGCTAAAATTAACAACTTCTTCTCTTTATCACCTTCTTCATATAGTTTAGGATCGAAATTGTTTTTCTTAAATAAAAGTCAAAACTTTTGTTCTTTTTATTACCATTGTTTTATTATTTTTTTTCTTGTTTTAGTTGTTTAGATTATTTTTAAGGAAGTGTGCTTTTCCTAGAACCCATAAGGGCTAGAGGAAAGATCTCCTGATTTTGATATTTTAACTTGTAATAATTTTAAGTAATTTTCCTTTATTTTTTACCATTTTGCAATTATCATTATCTCATATTTGCCATACATTGCATGAATAATATTGTTTCACGTATCATATTATATCTATGCATGCATACATTAAAAAAAAAAAAAACATCTTTTTTACAAAAGCTATTTTTGTATTTAAGCCAAACTAATCTTTTTGTGCTATTTTCACTAAAACCAAGTCCCGAGCCCTCTTTGGTCATTCAAGGACTAGTGCTTTTCCTTGGGATAAATGGTATAATTTTATAGTCAATCAAATTGGGTTTTTCCTTTAATTTTCCCAACTAAAATAAACAAAATTAAAGTGGCGACTCCCTTTTGCAAATTACAACCTCCAAAATACAATTTTCTAAACTCATAGTGAGTTCCAATCATGATGTTTCTCCCAATTAAGCATTTTAATTCCCTTTAACAAATCAGATAGGTGCTCAGGAGAGGTCTCACAATTGGTGACTCCATTAACGACTCTAAAATCTCTTTTTTTTCAAAATAAAAGATGAAAGTGGACTATTTTTAGTAAAATAAAAAGTTTAGCTTTTTAATACAAAATAGCTTTTCATGCATACTACATTAGGCTCCTTGTCCAAAAACTTATTTTCTTAGGAAAACAAAGAATAGAAAGTAGCATCGAGTGGGCCACCTTCATTAGGTCTGCTTGCCGATAATGAAATCATCTAGCCCACAACATATCCTCTAATCCTTTTAAAGGTGTAACGAGTATGCATATACCGTTGGACCTATGCGAGGCTCCTTGACTTACATGTGATTAGGTATACTGCATCTCTAGTGTGATGGGTTCCTTTCAAACCACCTTTACCCTTTCATGCAATGACTTATATAACCTTCCTTTAGGATTGTATGAACCATAATACTGAACTTGGTATTTCATGAAACCTTTTTCAATCATTCATTCATACATGCATGCATAGCTTAAACCTTATAAAGAGTCAAAAACCTATCCAAACATCTTCACACCCAACACCTATGGTCCACCTAAATCTATGGTCAAAAACCTAAAACCCACAGTTCACCTAAACCCATAGTCAAAACCCCAAACCTATAGTTCACCTAAACCTATGGTTAACACCCAAAGCCCATGGTCCATCTAAACCCTTGGTCAAAATCCAAAACCCATGGTTCACCTAAACCCATGGTTAATACCTAAAGCCCATGGTCCATCTAAACCCAAGATCAAAACCCAAAACTCATGGTTCACCTAAACCTATGGTCAACACCCAAAGCCCATGGTCCACCTAAACCCATAGTCAACATCCAAAACTCATTTTCCACCTAAACCCATGGTCAAAAACCCAAAACCTATGGTTCACCTAAACCCATGGTCAAAATCCAAAACCTATGGTCACCTAAACCTATGGTCAACACCTAAAGCCCATGGTCCACCTAAACCAATAGTCAAAATCCAAAACCCATGTTTGACTTAAACCCATGGTCAACACCTAAAGCCTATGGTCCACCTAAACCCATGGTCAAAACCCAAAACTTATGGTTCACTTAAACCTATGGTCAATGCCCAAAGCCCATGGTCTACCTAAACCCATGGTCAACGCCCAAAACTCATGTTCCACCTAAACCCATGATCAAAACCCAAAATCCATGGTCCACCTAAACCCATGGTGAAGACCCAAAACCCATGGTCCACCCAAACCTTTGGTAAAAACCCAAAATCCATGGTCCACCTAAACCCATGGTCAAGACCCAAAACCCATAGTCCTCCTAAACCCATGGTCAAAATCCAAAACTCATGGTTCACCTAAACCCATGGTCTAGTCCTATCAAAACCCATGTTAAACTCAATGTCACATCCCATTTTCAGAGACATGATGGTCCTAGAACATATGGAGACATAAGGTCACCCACGCCCATAGAACCCAGTTATACTTATACAAATACTTTCTAGGATCGTACCAAACCTTATACAATAACTCATTTTAAAACAATTATATAAAAACCTTTAGTTGTAGAAGACAATAATTAGATATTTCATATACAATCCATAAGAAATTAATATTCATAATCCATTCGAAACCTTAATAAATAACATCTCAAAATAAACATCAAAAATAAATATTTCTGGAGCATCTAATGACAATCCCTCATAGCATAGTATTATTAAAAACTTGGACAAGGAATTTCCTAAGCAAGGTAGGGTGCTTAAGTCATCACCTTACCTCCTCATACTACTCACTTGGAACCACACAAAGAGAAAGGGGTGAGATAGATGATCTCAATGAGTAAACAATAGGGCTTATATAATAACACATATCCTTTAGAAAGGGGTCATAGCTCATAACTTATAGTTTATGATTCATAGTTTGTAATTTAGAAAAGTTTGTAGAAATTACACTTATAACACATAACACATAGAGTGAAGGCTGCTACTATAATCACTCAAACACATAGAGTGAAGGCTATTGCTATAATCACTCGAACACATAGCCAATGATTACTTACATCGGTACAAGGAGCACACAGCCGATGATTACTCGCATTGGTATAAGGAGCACATAGCTGATGATTATTCGCATCGGTACGAGGATCACATAGCCAATGATTACTCGCATCGGTATGAGGATTTCTGCATAAAAAGGGTTAAAGGTACCATAGCAAGAGCTAATGGTAATCACATATAACAATAACATTTAAGGCAATAATAACATGTATCGCAATAGCAATAGCAGTTTAACATTTTGAACAAAAGATACAAGAATAGTGTAGTTCTAGAAAGAGTATAAGTTAGGGCAATAATCACAAAGAAATTATCATTAGATAAACAAAAATAGTTTTTAGACCAATTGTCCTTTGGCAACCCAAGTTTAACAAAGAAATCATATAATCAAATTTAAAATGAAGTGAACTTGGGTTACAAGAAGTCTCAAAAGTTCCCATAACACAATCATGATAGCTTGTACTTGTAACAATAGCATAAAGTTTACTCACACTTGTAGCATGAACACAATGTTTACTCACACTAGAAGCAGGAATATAGTGTTTACTCACCTTGTGGTTCCTTTGCTCCTAGTACTCATAGCCCTTAAACCTTTAGAACTCCTTAAACTCTAACATAATATTTAATTCAATATTTAGTATATATTTAATCATCACCCCATGTACGTATAACATTTGTATACACTTAGAGTTGCACATAAATGTGCACTCATCACTTGCACATAACATGTTGACTTTAAAAGTCTGGCCCATTTAGCCTTTCTAGGCTCACATGAAAACATATTACAAATCATACCAATACTTTTCTCAGGTCAAGCATAATGTCACGATCTTGATATCAATTCACTTTAACAATTATCTTAGTACACTTAACACTTCCATACATGTCAAATTATCAATAGCCTTTCAAATGTCATGCCTAGCTTTTATGCCTAATTTATTCAATTAATCTCCTCATCAATTCAAGATCATAAATTCATTATTAACTCATCATAAAACCTATTTCCATATTACCCAATCACATTCACATTGCAATCACAACATAAGGTTAAGATACTTTAAGTATACCAAACTGTCTCCAGCTTTGTCTAGAGTCATTCCTTCAACCAATATGAAATTTAACCATTTATCATTCATTCATACATGCCAATAATCATTAAAATACATTACATAAAAACTATAGACATTGGGATAAGAATTTCAATGTAGGTTGAATGCCCTTAAAAGAGAAAACTAAATTTTCTTACTTTTTGCACTTTCCATCTATTACAGTAATATGTAGAAACATGGTTTAAACCAAGATTTTTCATATAAACATAACAAAAATCTTTTTAGAATGTAGACATGTAGGATTTAGCCCATATATAATCCCATATGCATGAAAATTTCTAACTTTAGATTTCAGGATGAAAAACCATGAGTTTTCTTATTTCTGGTACCTTCTAGTCATTACAACAATAGGTAAACATGTGGTTTAAATCATCATTATTCATTCAATCACAACAAAAATCATTTTAGAATATGAATATATACAAATTGGCAGCCATTGACCAAGTTTATGCATAAAAATTCCAAGTTTAATGTTTAGATAGAAAATCATGAGTTTTCAGGCTTTTCACGCTTTCCGTTCATTACAGTAATATGTAAATAGATGATTTAAATCATTATTTTTCATCCAAACAAGACAATAGTTTAGAAATCCATCATATACAATTTGACAGCAATATACACATGAAATCATAGAATTTTCCAACTTTTAAGTTCTAGCATGAAAACCTTAAATTTCCTTGTTTTCTGAAACTTTTCGATCATTACAGTAATATGTAGAAATATGTTTTAATTCAATATTTTTCATCTAAACACATCAAAATCCATTTGGAAAACAATTATATAGAAATCACCCCCCTGGTAGTGTTTATGCATGAAATTTTAAATTTTGAGTTGTAAGAATCACATTTGGAGAAATCGCGTAGAGAGGTCGGTGCTTTCGGTAGAAAAATTAATTTTTCTCACAAGAAGTCACCCAGCCCGAATTTTATCAGTAAAAATTAGTAAATATTAAGTTTAAAATAATTTTTCTATGATTAGTTTCATAAAAATCAAATAGCAAATTGAAAGGAAAGGAAAAACTTACGAAACGGTCGCAAAATTACAAAGTTTGAAAGTATTTTATGAATTTCAGTAAAGAGAATAATTTTGAGAGAATTTTTTTGCCAAAATAATGAAATAATAGAATAGTGGCTGCTGGAATGATGGGCTGGCTGAATTTTTGATATTTATTTGCAGGGTTTTCTATAATTTCTAAGATTACCCTTAATGAGCTAGGTTAAGATTGTTTTAGTGTAGTGAGCTTTTAAGTATTTGGGCTTTTTATTTAATTTTGGGGCTGATTATAGGTAATTAAAAATAAAATATTTTTTTTATTATTTCTATTAAAATTTCTCCCAAAATATTTGTTTAAAAATACTCATCAAATTATTTTATGCTTAAAAATCGCCTTTTTGCATGAAAATTCATTTTTGTAAAATAAATTATTTTATGCTATTGCACTTCATATTAATCATCTATTTTACAATAATAACTCATATTATGCATATTAGAATTAATCTAACATGCTATATATTCATCAATCCCATAGCACATAAATTTTTATAAAAGCACACACTTAGTCTTAATAGTTTTAAGTCAAACAAATTGGTCATAGGGTAGGTGTAGGTTGCTACACTCAAGGTAAAAATCAATCCATATATGGTATCCCCATCCAAATCCATGATCCTTTTCCAAGCTAAACGCTGACCTAGCTTTCATCTTTCTTACCCAAACTAAACACTGACCTAGCTTTATCCTTCACAATTCTTATCCAAGCTAAACACAGATTTAGCATTCATCTTTCATAGTCCTTACCCAAGCTAAACATTAACCTAGCTTTCATCTTTCACAATTTTTACCAAAGCTAAATACTGATCTAGATTTATCCTCAATAATGCTTACTAAAGCTAAACACTAACATAGCTTCATTCTTATCCATAGTCCTTACCCAAACTCAATGTTGATTTGGTCTCATCTTTTACATTACTATCTAAACCCATGGCCCATCTAAGCCCATAGTCCAGCCTAATCAAACCCATTATCCAACTATCACTAAACTTATGGCCCACCTAACATCTAAATCCATGGTACATCCAATCTCAAAACCCATGGTTACTCTACCATTAAGCCTATGGAAAACCATTCATAAATGACAAATCCCAATTACTCGAGGCTAAACTCTAAATTAGCCTTCCAAACTACTCTTTGGTTCATCAAGGCTAAAATCTGACTTAGCCACTTAAAGCTAAATTTTAACCTAGCCTGACCTAGCCACTCAAAGCTAAAATCTAACCTAGTCACCCAAAGCTAAAATCTGACCTTGCAACTCAAAGCTAAATTCTGACCTAGCCACTCGAAGCTAAAATCTAACCAAAGCTAAAATCTAACCTAGCAACTCAAAAGCTAAATTCTTACCAAGCCACTCAAAGCTAAATTTTGACCTAGCTACTCAAAGCTATAATCTGACCTAACCATTCAAAACCAAATGCAAACCTAGTTTTCAAAGCTAAAATTTGACCTAGCTCCCCTAGCTAAATACTGACCTAGCCCCCTAACTAAATACTGACCTAGCCCCCTAGCTAAATACTGACCTAGCCAACATCATACATCTCTTCCCTCATCTTTATCAATACACCATTAACATAACCATAAGACACTATGATCCATTGCCATTAAACCTAAGGTCCTTGGTTTGTCATACTCCACCATAACCATCTTTTCCAAAGCTTGATACTAACCTAATTCCTTTTCCATTTCATAAGGTTGCAAGATGTCTACTGGATTAGATGTCATGGATAAGATTCAAACCAAACTATTAAAGCAACAAGAAGAGATATTCAAGAGACAAACTGCCTAAATTTAGGCCTAATTGCAGTCCTAAAGGGAGGCCATACTAAATGATTTCCAAGACATCCTAAGTCGGACTGGCATAAATCAAACCTCAAATCCCACTCTCTAAAATCCACTCAACCTAGACCAAAATTTGACATCAATTTAAGCCTATGCTTATATTTCCTCCACCAAGCCAACATCTCCACCACTTTCCTCACCTAATGTCCTTCAAATAAACACTCTCTCCCATCTAGCACCTACTAAACAACCACAAATCACCTCCTTTCTAGTGGATCCTTCCCAAGGGACAGAAGCCATATGTAATCCTAGGCTTGAAGTCTTCCTACTCAAACTAGAAGCCATGGAAAAGTCGATAAAAAAGTTTGAAAAAGAAGGAAGGCATGGTTGATACAAGTTCATTAAGCCTCTTCCCCAAAGCATGGTTACCACCAAAGTTCAAGATGCTGAATTTCAACAGATTTAATGGTACTACTTGCCCCAAGATCCATTTAAAGATGTACGTAGGGACAATGCATCCCTTTAGTATAAACAATGAGCTCCTTGCTCAACTCTCAGCAAACCCTTACTAATGCTGCCCTTAGATGGTTTATTAACTTGGATGACACCTAAAAATAGACCTAGGAGCACATTGGTAATGCATTTGTCAAATAGTACCATTACAATATTGAAGTGGACATTACAAGAAGGGATTTAGAAAGCACTAAGTAGCTTTCAAATGAGACCTTCTCTGCATTTCTTATAAAGTGGAGAGCCAAAGCTACTCTAATGGTAAACAGGCCAACCGCATAAGAGCAAATGGATATCCTCGTCAAGAATCTACTTCCGAACTACCGAGATCCCTTGATAACACAATACCTACCCACTTTCTAAGCATTAATCACAACTGCATCCAAGGTTAAGGATCACCTTTAAAGCAAATCAAGATTGCGACCATTGACTTGGACATTGAGGAAGAACATGAACCCAACATTTAAGAGTTTGACTCTAGCTAAACTTGACCTATCTAGAATCAGCCTAAGACCTCATTGGCAATTAAAACCTCTTTTACCCATCAACCTTTCAAGCCACCTAGTGAGTCAACAAGGCAAGAAAGTTACTAGTCAGAGTCTATGTCATTAAAGTCCGAGTCATCATTTAAGTTAGAGTCATCTTTTTGAGTTTGACTGTCAAAGTTATCTTTTTCAAGTCTATCTGTTAGAGTCATCTTTTTTTAGTCTGTTTGTTAGAGTCATCTTATTAAGTTTGTCTAAGTCATTCTTATTGTAAGATGGCATTATTTAATAAAGTGTGATTTTTTTTTTCAAATTCCTTTCTTTGTGTGTTTCTTTTCGTCCAATTTAAATGAAATAATGAATTTTTGCACCAATAAGGAATCATATGCGAAGGGTCAAGAATTCATGCAAGGCTATAAAAAATGATCATAGCCTTCACCAAAATTGCAGTTTCATGGAAAACATTTAGATTCCCCAAGCAGGCATCCATGTCACTTTCTCTCCAAGCTAACACGCCTTTGCCAAAATTTAAAAACACCAAAAATCTCATCCTTGTTATAGGTCGAGGGCAATCCTTAATCATCTTTACAAGCAAAGTAGAACAAATAACCTTGCTCTAAACAGAATTAGACCTTTCCAAGAAAGACAAAACAAACAGCCTTGCCAACCCAAAAAAAAATAAAAAAATAAAAAAAAGAGGGAAAAATCCAAAAAAAAAGGGGAAAAATTCAACAAAATAAAAAAAAAGGAAGGAAAAAAAAAGGAAATATTTTAAAAAAATAAAAAAAAAAACAAAAAAGAGAGAGAGAGAAAATCAAAAGGGCAGTTTAAAGTAAGTAAACCCACAAAGGTAGCTTAGCCAAAAGATGGAATCAACTCGAAGCAACAATTCAAGATGAAGCTTTATTTCATTCAAATGGATTCACTATCTAGTTTGTTAGTCCTATCTCATCCAAAGATTGTCATTCTATTAGTCTTACCTTCTAAAGATAGTCATTCTATTAGTCTTACCTTTCACAGGGTCATGTTTCATTACATTTGTACCTCGTTAAGTGTTTTCACCACTTTTGCTTAGAGTTTTTAGCCTTTTGTGTCTCATTCTACCATTACCACATCAGTCAGAGTCTAGTGTCACCTCCTAGTCTATGTATCCAACTTGCTAAATCAACTCACAAGGTGGCATGCCACTTATCTCCTTTAAAACACTTTTACCCCTAACTATTTCCAAAGATTATGCATCCTGGGCATATTATTATCGAATTTTTTGACAAAATCTCAAGGATTAGGCACATCAGCAGAACCAAGGCCCACCATCATTAATGCCTAAGTTTCTTGGCTAAACTACCTTCTTTGGCAATTCTTGCAAACTCCCTTAAGCTCAAGGTCTCTTTATCAAGTTGGCTCAACTAATGAATCCACTATCGCAGACACTGTATTAGTTTAACCATCTTTTCTTAAATTTTGCAACCTCAATCTTCAAATGACAATTCTTGACCATATTAGAACTTAACACAACCTAACCTAACATCTCAAGACCAATCCTTAGCTAAGACCTTTCCCTACAAAGGGCTGATCCTCAACCATAACTTTTCATGGGCAAATCAAGTCGAAACACCCATGTTGAAATTCCTACACCCGATCTTTTAGAGACATAACCTTTCTTAAATCCTAAATTTTTCAACACCAAAGCCGAACAGATAGCTTTGATCCTAATCCTTCCCACATTAAGGCTAAATGGATAGCTTTGATCATAATCTTGCCAAACAGATAGCTTTGATCCCAATCTTCCCAACATCAATGCTGAACAAATAGTTTTAATCCTAATCCTCATAACACCAAAGCTGAATAGATAGCTTTGATCCTAATTTTTCCCAACACTAAATCCAAACAGATAGCTTGGATCCTAATCCTTCCAACATCAAGGCCAAATAGATAGCTTTGATCTTAATCCTTCCAACATCAAGGCTGAACAGATAGAATTGATCCCAATCCTCCCAAGTGCTCAAGCCGAATAGATAGCTTTGATCCCAATCCTTCCAACATCAAGGCTGAACAGATAACTTTGATCCCAATCCTTCTAAGCACCAAAGCTGAATAAATAACTTTGATCCCAATCTTCCCAACATCAAAAGCTGAACAAATAGCTTTGATCCTAATCCTCTCAATTACCAAAGCTAAAAAATAGCTTTGATCCCAATTCTCCTAAACGTTAAAGCCCAATGGATAACTTTGATCACAATTTTCCCAAAAGTAGGGCCAAACAGTTAGCCTTGCTAAACCAATTTGAATTCCTAAATCTACCCTTCTAAGTAGACCAAATCTCCAAATCTTAAAGTCTAGGCCAGATAGATAGCATTAGTTAAAATTCACCAAACCATCTTTACTTCTAACATTAAGGCTAAATAGATAGCCTTGATTAAAATTCTCTAAACCATTTTTACCTCCAACATTAAGGCTAGACTAATAGCTTTGATTGAAATTCACCAAGACCATTCTCACATCCAATGTTAAGGTCGAACTAATAGCCATTGACAAAATCTCATTTATCGTAAAGTCCCCCTCCCAAAAGGTTCATATTCTTATACCATGTTTACCATTCACAAGGTTTAATTTGCACAAGTATGAATGCCCATATACATGACAAACACAAGTAGATATCATAAGCCTAGAATATGACATGGCACAAAACTAAAGTTTGACATGGTATAGCCTATAATCTGACATGGCATAACACATAAGCCAAAAATCTGACATGGCATGAGTACAAGCCTAAAGTGTGACATGGCATCTCTTCTCGAGGTTCACTGTCATCAGAATTGCCTTTTGCTCAAAGCCAATTCTGATGAGGGGGCAGCTGTAAACCCTCTAATTTGCACCTTTAGATGACCAGCACTTAATTACAAACTCATAGAATTAAACTAGGGCCAAATCGGATAAAAAATGAAAGAGAATGGCTAAAAAAGCGATGCAGCAACCCGCGGGCCAGTTGCGGCAACTCTCATATGGTTGCGGTAACCGCAGCCACCTTTACAGTTGCCATAGGTGTCCCTTTGGTAGCTAAATTTGCTACCACAGAGGCTCTGTGGCTGCCACAGAGAGCTCTGCGGTTACTGCAGCCAAAGAAAAATTACCACAGTGCATTTTTCCTAGTTCTGACGCCGAAAATTCATGGTTTTGAGCCCCCAAACTTCCCTTATAAATACCTTACACCTTGTAACAACTTCCACACATAATTACATGCTTCTATACTCTCTCTAAAACTTTCTAAACCCTATTCCTAAGCTTTCCAATCATCAAAACCCTCTTTCTAAACCTCCAAATCTCTAAAACACCATTACAAAACTTCTTCCATCACCTCAAACCTTATGTATAAGTTTCCTAATCACCTCAAACCTTATTCATAAGCTTCCTAATCATCTCAAACCCTATTTATATGCCTCATAACCACCTCAAACCCTATCTCTAAGCTTCCAAATCAAGAAAATGTGTAATTTAAGTTTTTTTTTAAAGGGAATTCGTGATAATCAAGCAAAGGTGTGATCCAAGTCCCTCTAAGAAGAGTTCACGTTATTCAAGAGTTCTTCTTCCAAAAGGAGTGCTCATGATATCCTCAAGCCAAGGTGGAACTTAGATCTGGTGCCAACTTGCTCCCTACATTCCTCGCCACCGAAAGCCAAAGGTAAAAGTTCTTTCCTTTTCTTTTGTCAATTTCAATTTCAAGATCTAAATCTGAAAAGATCTAATTTTTTCTAATTAAAATCTAGCCTAATTAATAAATCCCTAAGCCCTTAAAATCAATCAAAATATGATAACGAAGGCAATGACTTAAAAACCCCTCCTTTGAATGGGGTTTGATTCTCATTCAAACGGATACGCAGGCTTGCCGTCTCTAAGGCATTCAACTCTGCTAAAATTAATAACTTCTTCTTTCTATCACCTTCTTCATATAGTCTAGGATCGAAATTGTTTTTCTTAAATAAAAGTCAAAACTTTAGTTCTTTTTATTACAATTGTTTTATTATTTTTTTTCTTATTTTAGTTGTTTATAATATTTTTAGGGAATATGTGCTTTTCCTAGAACCCATAAGGGCTAGAGGAAAGATCTCTTGATTTTGATATTTTAACTTGTAATAATTTTAAGTAATTTTCCTTTATTTTTTCACATTTTGCAATTATCATTATCTCATATTTGCCATACATTACAAGAATAATATTGTTTCACGCATCATATTATATCTCTGCATGTATACATAAAAAACCTCTTTTTTACAAAAGTTATTTTGTATTTAAGCCAAACAAATCTTTTTATGCTGTTTTCGTCAAAATCTAGTCCTCAAGCCATCTTTGGTCATTTGAGGACTAGTGCTTTTCCTTGGGATAAATGGTATAATTTTATAATCAATCAAATTAGGCTTTTCCTTTAATTTTCCCAACTAAAATAAATAAAATTAAAGTTGTGACTCCCTTTTGCAAATTACAACCTCCAAAATACAATTGTCTAAACTCATAGTGAGTTCCAATCATGATGTTTCTCCCAAATGAGCATTTCGATTCCCTTTATTTGATCAGGCAGATGCTTGGGCTAGGCCTTATAGATGGCAGATCGCTCTTAAATAAATACTTTACAATGTTTATGGCGATAGGATTAATGACTAGGCATCATTAATTTCGAAAGACCATCACCTCTATTTATAATCCATAATTAGTGTGTGATACTTATGATTATAGAGACAGTGAACATCATACTATTTGAAAAATGTTGTCATTATAAACATATGGATATTCATTTGATGAATAGTTGAACTATAATGTTAGACGATAATTACATGGAGTTTTATTCCTAGTAAATAAATCATTATCTAGGTCATAATTGTACATATAGTCCTTTGACTTGAGGGATACTGTATCTCATTCATCGGTAATTAGAATTTATTACTACTCACATACTAATACTATTCAAGTATAGGTATATGATATGTGATAGTTCTAACTAGTTATGTATGGAGGCACGTGATCACCAAAAGAGAATTCATTAACTTGAATAAACAAGGAAGAAATCCTATGCTATTTGATTATTCTTGATAATCAAATCCTTGGCCAAGATAGTAAAGATTCACTAGAAAGGGTTTCTAATAGGAATCGATTTTGTCAAGAATTAGAATTGAGATATAGACATATGATCGAAGCATATTAGGGCCATTACCTTAGCTAAGATTAGGATTTCATAATGAAGGAATTTTAGTGTACATTAGTTATGATCAATGGTCCATGAAATGAATAAGAAATTAAACACTCATATTCATTCTAATTAGGTAGTCATAATATGAAATGCTAGATGTCACTTACGATTTATGGGACTAAGGATAAAATAGGGATTTCACATTAATAGAGAAAAGTGTTTTCTCAATCCCATTGCTAATTAGACATAAACCTAGAAAGTCACACACCCAAAAGTATTCACTTCCAAGAATAAAAGGTTTACCATAATAATTAATTAAAGTGTTTAATTAATTGATTAATGATAAAAGGATTGAACTTGAAATTAAATTTACAAAGACCCTAGCATGTCTTAAAGTTTAAATCTAAAGTGATTTCTTATTAATTAAATCCTAATTTATATATGATTTAAATGAGAAGGATTAATTTAATAAAAACTATGGATGAGTTAAAATAATTGGTTTTAAACTTTGGATAAAACCCTAAATAGCCTAAGCCCATTTGAGAAATGGAGAGAGGCAATTTAAGGGCTAGAGAATTTCTATAACCCTAAAGCCCAAATGATGAGTTTAGGAGTTAGAGAATTTCCATAACCCTAAAGCCCATATGATGAGTTTAGAAAGTCTACCAAGGTCAAAATGGTATTTTCACTATTTAAGGTTTAATTTAAATAATCATAAAACCATAAAGGGTAATATGGTCTTTTCTATTTAACCTTAAAGCATAAAGCAAATTAAATATCTAATTTGTCCTCTAATTAACAACATAGTTGTTGGCTATATAAAAGGCAAATGACGTTGTAAAATAAGGAGGTTTTTATGCACATCTTTTTTAAGAAAGGTTACTAAGTATTGAGAGAAAAGAAAAAGAATAAGTGTTCTTCATATTTCTTAGTCTTTGTTCTTTGTGAAAGAACAAAAATTTCTTTTATTGAAAAGATCAATTGATAGCAATAAGAAGAAATCAAATCACCAAGGATTTGTGTTAGAAGATATTATTTTCAATTGAGCTACCAAGAGAGAGAATCAAGAAGATCTAAGCAAATCAAAGCGAGCCTTGGAGGTGAAGCTTGGTATGGACAATCTAGAGGCTCAACATTTGGGGAGCTTTTGGAGAGGAAAGAAGATTTATAGTTTATAGGCTTCAAGAGGTAATATGATTACCACTTGATATTTTTTCTTTCTTATGTGGTTTACACACTAATTAGTATATAGCTTGAATGTTTATTGGACTCATTTGGGTGAAAGTGAAATTTTAAATTATTTGAAATTTCACCCCCACATGTTGCTTCCACTTAATTTGGCCCAATATTCCTTTAGTAAATCCTTTTGGTTGTTTCACGTAAACCTCTTCCTCTAGATCTCCATTGAGAAAGGCTATTTTCACATCTATTTATTACAACTCTAGGTCAAAATGTGCAACTAATCCCATAAGTAAATGAATGGAATCTTTCTTAGATATAGGAGAGAAGGTCCTATTGTAGTCAATTCCTTCCTTTTAAATGAATCCTTAAGCAATGAGTCTTGCTTTATATCTCTCAAAGTTGCCCACTGAGTCTTTCTTTGTCTTAAAGATCCATTTACATCCTATGGCTTTTGCATCATTAGGCAAATAAACAATATCCCAGACTTTGTTGGATGTAATAGAATTCATCTCATCTTTCATGGCATTGTGCCTAGGGGTGTAATAGAGCTAAGCTAAGCTCAAGTTTTAACTTATTCAGGTTCAGCTAGATATTATTTTTTTGAGCTTGAGCTCAAACTCGAGCTTAGATCGAGGTTGAAAATAATATTCAAACTCTCCTCATTTAAACTTGAGATGAACTCAAGCTCGACTCATTATAAATTATAATTGAGCTAAATTTGAATTCACACTCAACTCATTTTTGAAAATTATTTATAACTTATCAAAATACTCAACTTTCTAAATATTTATCTCCAATAAAATAACTATAACTAAAATAATATAAAAGCAAAAGCATCTAATCAATAAAAAAATTCAATCATAAAATTGAGCATTACATGCATTATAAAGATATTAATTAATGAAAAATATTTTTAAAGATTAGAATATTAGATTATATAATAAGAAAATATTAGACTTTAATCATGAGTATATATATTTAAGTCAAATTGAATTACAAAGCATTTATAGGAGTATTAAAATATATTTTTTAGAGTGCTAAAATTATTAAGTTAATAATAATAATAATAATAATAATAATAATAATAATCAAGCTATTCACGAGCCTAATAATCGAGCTATTCACCAGCCTAATCAATTCAAGTTTAATTTTTCTCAATCTCAGCTCGTTTATTCATCAAGTTGTTCACATGCCTATTAATTGAGCTATTCAAGAGCGTAATGGAGTCAAGTTCAATTTTTCTCAAGTTAGGCTCATTTATTCATTGAGTCTTAAAGTCAGGCTCAATTTTGTCTTATTTATAAAATGAACTGAGTGTGAACAAGTTTTTATAGAACAAAACACCGAGCCACTCATTTATACTTGTAAGTACCATAGGTTAGATTCTTTACAACTCATGGCTTGTGAAAACATTTTAGGATCATTCTCAGCTCTAAAATTATAGTCCAAATATTATAGATACATGACATACTCATCAGAGATTGCTGACATTCTTTCTCTTATAGATCTTAATATTGGTTCAACATTTTCCTGAGGAATATGTCATTCAATTGGTTGTTCAACAAATTCTTGTATTTCCTAAACAACTTGATCAACAGGATCATTATTAGTAGGTTGAGGAACTTTAATGATTGGTTGTTCAACACTTGTTTAAACTTGAGGGGTGTTATGAATGACAATTAATTTATCACTTGAAGTGGAAGGTTGAGCATTAAAATGATCTTTCTCATAAATAATGTCTCGATATCGATCGCTCTTACTAATCAAGTCATTCTCAAGAAACTTTGCAATACTTGATTCCATAATCCTAGTGCTATAAGATGGACAATAAAATATGTATCTTTTAGACCTTTTAACATATCCCATAAAATACCCACTAATGGTTCTTACATCCAATTTCTTCTCTTATGGGTTGTAAACTCTTACTTCAACAAGCATCCCCAAATGCATACATGTCGCAAACTTAGTTTTTAACCATTTTATAATTCAAATGGCATCTTTAGGACAGCCTTGGTTGGAACTTGGTTTAATATATACACTATCATTTTAAGAGCTTCAATCCACAAGGATTAATGAAGTTTAAAGTTGCTAAGCATACTCCTTCACATGTCCATTAATGTTTGGTTTCTTTTTTCTGATACCCCATTCTAATCTAGGGAACTAGGTATAGTGTATTGGGCAACTATGATATGCTTTTGAAGAAACTCTGCAAACGGACCAAGTACTTATCCATCCTTAGTATATCTACCATAAGTTTCTCCACCTCTTGTTTTATCATAGTTTTATCTTATTTTTAGTTCTTTTAATTGTTAATTTATAGTTTATTTTATGATGCTTTTAATGTGTTTGTTAAGTTATTTTTAGTTGCATTAATAATTGAAGAAATGGAAGACACTTGGGCTAAATCAAAAAATTCAGCAAAACATTGCACGTTGGATAGCTTATCATAGCGTAGAAGTAAGCCAACAACCCCAACGCCATGAAGAAGACACCTGAGGCCCACAGCAACTTGTTGCCTATAGCCAACGCTGCTCCAGCACCACATAACAGCATGCTTCCTGCAGCCCACAAGCTCCTCGGTGCCACGCAGCAGCTCTCTAGCACCCCACATTAGCTTGCTTCCTGCAGTCCACCAGTGCCCAGTGCCTAGTTGTAGATTCCCAGCGCTTGCTGCATCATATCTTAGCAGATATTGAAGATTATTTGAGATTTTGAAGGATTTTTAACCCTAAATTATTTTAGGAAAGTAAAACCAAAAGAAAAAGTTTTATTGTTTTAAATAGGGCCATCTAGAGGAAGAGAATCATATGAATTTTAGATACTATCTTCTCTTCCAATTTTCTATTTTTTGAATTTTTATTTTAGTTTTCAGATTTCAACACTTAGAGAAGATTGTTTTTAGTGATTGTGAGAATTCTTTGTGAAGATGCCAAGAGATTGGGTTAGAACATCGAATTGGTTTATAAGATTAATTTCTTGGTTATTTTCATCTTTTGATTATTGAATTGAAGATTTTAATTCAATGAATTCTTTTGATTTTAATAACTTGGAGATTATCATTATGCTTCCTATGAACTAATTTTAGTCTTGTCTGGGGTTTGTATGATGTGTTTATGATATGGAATTGAATATAATCCCATTTAATTATTTTTATTATCCCTAATTGAATTGATTAATTGTTTTTGAACAATTGCTTAGCTACCAATTGTTTGACTTAGGTTTTGAATGAAGGAACGAGAGTTGAAGTTCAATTCTAGAATTCATTCCTTTAGAATCTTAAAACGAATTAGAAATATAAGTTTTAAAATTATGCTTTAGTTTTTGATACATGATTTGATAAAATGATTTCTATGAATGCGATTGCTAATAGATTGATTTTTATCCTTTGAATTGTTAAAAACTAAAGTTTTAGCATAATTAACTGGGTATATTCATGAACATATAGTATTGATAAACTGAATACAAACCCTAGGCATTCTTCATTCATTACATTTAAACCTATTACATTTTAATCCACATTTTCTTTTAATTTCCTATTTTGCAATTATTTCTTTTCAAATTCAAATCATTCAAATTCTTTTCATTTAATTTGCTTTAAATTGAGACAAATATTTTCATTTGCCATTCCTTGAGAGATATGACCTTAGGTGCTTCTGATATCCTACAATTGCCACACATAGTTGCAGGTCACTTTTGGATAGTATATTTTGCGAACACCTCTGTCTATTCTTATAATCTTAATTTGCTTTCTGCATTTTCTGTCTACTTCAACCTTAAAAACCAAAGCATTTAGTGCTTCGTTCTTATTATGAAGTAAATAGAGATACATATATCGTGAGTAATCATCTATGAAAGAGATGAAGTATTGTGCACCATATGAGTCTATGTCTGGACTACAAATATCTGAATTTATGATTTCTAATATTTTTGTGCTCCTCTTTACACCTTTCTTGGACTTGTTAGTCTACTCTCCCTTAATGTAGTCCACACAAGTTTCAAATCAATAAAATACAAAGTGTTGAGTACTCCATCATTTACTAATCTTCTAATTCTTTTTATGGAGATATGTCCTAATCTTTGGTGCCACAACATAGAGCTATTTTCATTCATAACACATCGTTTGATACTAGAACAAATATGCATAGCATTATAAGTAGTGTCATTTTGCAAATTAGCATAGAAAAACCCATCAAACAATATACCATTCTTAATAAGATTAGATTTATAAAATAAATTGTAAGATATATCTAAAAAGTTAAAAGAATAACTAAAAGGTAAAAGTTTGGAAACTGAAATTAAATTCCCAGAAAAACTTAGAACATAAAATGTCTTTTCCAAATTTAAAATAAAACCACTACTTAGTACTAAACTGCATGTTCTAATAGCCTAGACATATGAACACATCTTATTTCTTGAATAGATGCATCAGTCACTTCCCACTGGCTTCCTAATATTGTATTTGAAATATGGATTGTAGAACCAAAATCAATCCATCATATGTTATATAAATAGCATCATCCATATTAGATTCATAACAAATAAATGAGATTAGAGTACCTTCCTTGTTAAGCCATTTCTAGAATTTGTTGCACTCCTTTATGTGTCCCTTCTTTTTGCCAAAATAACACTTGGATTCCTTTTTGATCTCACCTTGGGGCAGTGTTTACCTTTCCCTTTATGTTTGGCTTAGTTTTGGTTCTTTCCATGTGTTGTCATTAATGCACTCTCACTCAATTCCATTATCAACCTCCCCTCCTCTTGAACACATATAGTCATGAGTTTATTGATTGACCATTTATCCTTATGTGTGGTGTAGGATATTCTGAAAGGCCCATATTATTGTGGAAGGTTGTTCAATGTGTAGTGAACAAGAAAAGAGTTAGACATCTCAACCTCAAGAGTCTTTACTTGAGCCACAATGTCCCTCAATTGCATGATGTGCTCACGCACACCACTCACACCGGTGAGCCTTAGGGATGAAAACTGTTCATCAATAGCCTTTAGTAGTGACTTGACAACATTATGCTAATCAACAGAACTATGAATACTAGTAGAGGTTTTTGTCTTTATGAACATCACACTGAGGCAGCTAGATTGATTCCATTGTTCATAAAGAGCTTTTTCATCTTGAGTGCTAGTTGCAGTTATCATTGGTTTGTCTTTCCTAATAGCATAATCAATGTCCATGCACCCCAAGTGAAGGAGAATTCTTTCCTTCCATACCTTACAGTCATCACCCTTTAGTTCAAGAATATCACATCTTACATTAGAAAAATTCGCAAGTTGTATGACTACATAAAATTAAACATACATGCTTA
>CANTUT010000911.1:242500-295000 GCA_947687605.1 Reutealis trisperma
TTTTAATATATTCTTAAAAAAAGATTTACCAACTAACTTTTTTCTATTTACTGATTTTCCTTCAGTCTATAAATTTATTGACTGTCACATCCCAATTTTGGAGATCTAACAGTCCTAGAACATAGGGAGACATAAGGTTACTCACACCTATAGAATCCACTCATGCACATATAAACACTACCTAGGATCATACCAAAACCTCATGCATTAACTTAATTATCCAATAATAAGGAAAACTTTAACTAGCGAAAGCATAATACTAAAATATTTTAAATATAATCCATATGTAAAGAACATTTAAGACTCCAAATAAATTAACAAATAAATAATATTCAAAAAATGAAACTCCCGAAGCATCTAAAATGACTCATCATATCATAGTATGCTAATAAACTTGGACAAGGAAATGCCCCAAGCGGAGTAGATTGCTTAAGCCATCATCTTGCCTCCTCATAATGCTCACCTGGAACCACATAGAGAAAAGGAGTGAGATAAATGATCTCAATGAGTAAACAATATAGCTTATGCGATAACACATTTCCCTTAGAAATGGCTCATATCTTATAACTCATAGTTCATAAATCACAATTCATGATTCATAGCTCATGGTTCATTGTTTGCAATTTAATAAGGTTCGCAGAAATTGCATATAGCACGTAGAGAGTGAAGGCTATTGCCACATTCACTCGAACATATAGAGGAGAGGTAGCATCAAACCAAATTCCAACTCCTAACACATAGAAAAGTGTGAAACTGATCAAGCTCCATTGCTAAAACCGCCTTTTCTACCTGAGGTGGATACATTATCCCTATCCATTGGGTTAAGACTATGTGCACAAGTTCTAATGATTACCCGCATCGACACTAGGATTTCTGCATAAAAGGGTTAATACGTACTATAGCTAGAGCTAATGGCAATCACTTATAACAATAGCATTAAAGAATACAATCATATGTAATATAATAACAATAGATGTTTAGTTTAATGAACAAAAGATAAATAACAATGTAGTTCCACAAAGAATATAAGTTAGGGCAATAATCACAAATGTTCTTTATTATCATTGGATAATCAAAATGGTTTTAAACCAATTGTCCTTTCACAACCTAAGCTTAGCAAAGAAATCATATAATTGTATTTGAAAAATAGAAAAGAACTTGGGTTTCAAGAATGTCAAAGGTTCACATATCATGGTAGCTTGTACTTGTAACAATAACATAATGTTTACTCACCTTGTGGTTCATTAGTTCCTAATTGATATAGCCCTTGAACTTCTAATACTCCTCAAGCTCTAACATAACATTATAGTTCAACATTTAGTATTTGCTTAACATCATGCTATCCTATCCCATAACTACTCCATGCACATATAACATTCACATATACTTGGAGTTGCACTTAGAAGTGCACTCATCATTTGCACATAATATATTAACTTTAAGTCTTGTATACTTTGCCTTCATAGGCTCACATGAAATCACATTATAACTCATACTATGACTTTTCTAAAGTCAAACAAAATATACCATGATCTTAATATCAATTCAATTTGACATTCAACTTGGTACACTTAACACTTTTCATATATATCAACTTAACATGTAACCTTAAAAATATCATATTTATCTCTTTTGACAAGATTATACAATCAACCTCATAGTCAATTTAAGGTGATTAAGCCATAATTAACACGTCATAAGGCCTAATTCACATTCCACTTAATCATATACACATATTAATCACAACATAGTAGTAGGGTTAGGAAACCCTAGGTAGACCAAATTATCTCTGGGCTTTGTCTGGAGTTACTTCTTCAACCAACATGCAATTAAATCATATATCACTTATATTCATATGACAACAATTATTAAAATATATCATAGAAAAATTATATACATTGGGATTAAAATCCCTATATAGGCCAAATGCATATATTCCATGGAAACCATAGATTTTCTTGCTTTTCGCACTTTCCGATCATTATAGTAATATGCAAACACATGATTTAAATCAATATTTTTCATGTAAACATACCAAAATAATTTTGGATACATATACATAGGAATCAGCACCCCTTTGAAAACATATGCATGAAAATTTCTAATTTTAGGTTTTAGGATGGAAATCATGGATTTTCTTGCTTTCCGTACTTTTTGGTCATTATAGTAATATGCAAAAACATTATTCAAACTAATATTTTTCATCTAAATATAAAAAAAAAATCAGTTTAGAACATATTATTAAGCAAATGAGAATCCCCCCCCCCCCCCCCTATATAATTGTACGAAAATTCCAACTTCGAGTTTTAGGGTTCACCTTTGGTGAATGTGCGAAGAAAGAGTTGTGTTCATGGTCAAAAATTGGTTTCTCATTCAAATAATTCACCTAGGCTGAATTAAACATCAATAAAATAGTAAATATACAGCCCCAAATGAATTTCTCATGGTTAGTTTCATAAAAATCAAATAGTAGATTGAAAGAGGAGAAAAACTTAAGAAGGTGTTCACAAAATCGCAAGATTTGAAGGCACCTTGTGAATTTCAGTTAAGAGAATGTTTTTGAGAGAATTTTTCTATAAAAATCTTATGGAAAATAGAATGGTGGCTGCCACAATAGGGCTGGCTGAAATTTAGGTTTTATTTTTAGGGTTTTGGAAAAATTACAAATTTGCCATTAATGAGTTAGGTTAAGAGTATTTTGGTGTGTTGGGCTTTGGTGCGTTGGGTCTTTTAAATTTATTTATGGGTAGTTATAGGTAATGAAATATTTTTCTTATTATTTTCATTGAAACTCCCCCCAAAATATTTATTTAAAAATATTTTTAAATACTCAAATTATTTTATGCTTAAAAATCGCTTTGTGCATGAAAATTCACTTTATGTGCAATAAATCATTTTATGCTTATGCACTTCATATAAATCACTTATTTCATATTAATAATTCATATTATGCATATTAGAACTAATCTAACATGTTACATACTCGTCAATCACATAACACATGAATTTTCATAAAAGCACACATTTTGTCATAATAGCTTTAAATTCAAGTAAGTTGTCACGAAACTCTTAGGGTACGTGTAGGTTGTTACACCGACTAACAACCAATTTGATTCATAATTTTTTATCAACAAAGGTTATACCAAGCTTCTATTCCAGTTGGTATTATTCACATTTACCGACCGATATTTTCATCGGTAAATCAGTAATTTATTGTAGTGATAGTTTATGTTCTTCATTCCCGTCATCTTCAGTTGGTTTGTCAATTTCTAAGAAATTTTCATTGTGTGTACCCTCCACTAAATAGTCTGGTTCTAGATGGTCCTTATGAGCCTTATAAGTATCAATCACATCAACATTATCACCTGCGTCATTAAGAATGTCATTCTCAATGTCAAGACAATTATCCTTGGGGGATCTACATTCTAATCCATTTTTTTATTGGTTCATCCAGAATCATCAAATTCCCCTACACAAGCTTTGGCAGGTTGAAGAGCAGCACTTAATGCTAAGTTAGTCCTTAAGAGTAAAGAAAGAATTATCAATTAGGACTAATGCCGAAACTTTTGGTTTCCATACTTTTTTCTAGGTTCCTTCATACCTTTCTTAGCTTCAGAATTGTTTTTATTTAATCGACAATCCATGGGAAGATGACCAATGCTAGAACAAGTACTATAGAAGGATGGAAAATTCCCATAAACCATGCCTATGAAGAAACTTTTCCCACTTCTTTCAATCATCAAGGTTTTAGGAGGTTTTTATAAGAATCAAAATCAACCAAGATACATGCATAATGTCCAAGATCACTATTAATGGCTGCATTTTCAACTCGCAAAGGAAGTTTAATACCTCTAGCAATGTCCACCAAAATCTGGGCATTTGACCTATTTAGCGAATTTGAAAAAATAAATTTTAAAAATAGGTGAAATTTAAGGAATTTGCTGGTTTAGGGAAGTTTGCAAAATAATTCTCAAATAGGAGGTGAAACTTTTGTTGACCTGATGGTGAAAGTCAGTTTCTGCCAAAATATTATGTGAAGTAAATGAAAAAAACAAAAACTTGTTTTCCATCAAAAAATTTGGCAGAGAAGAATTAAAAAATTAAAAAGTAGTTGGTACTAGTGCTAATTCAACATCTAATTTTTCAAGTTTATTGATCTTTTCCGCCTTTCTTTTTTTTTTTTTTTTTTTTTTTTGATCTTTCACATATCTAACCTATTTTCTGCCATTATTTTTAATGATTTGTATATTTTCCACTAGAAATTTTGGTGGAAAACCTTTTTTGCCAAAATTTTTGGTGTTTTTGAAAGTCAAACTTAATATTCTGTCAAATATTTTTGAGATTTTGACTTTTCAACCAACATTCACCCTAATTTAGAAATTACTTTATAAATCACCTATTTTTTCAAATACCCTAAATTTGTCATATGCCCCCAAAATATGAGGATGCCAATATTCCCATGATAATCGATAAATCCTACTTGTATATATGTAGTAGTGGATATCTGCGCATATGGATCAAAATTCACAATCTAGTGTTAAAGTCTAGCAATTCCAAGTTTGACAACAACTATTCCACGTCCCCACATGCAATGATTTTTAACTTTGGAATGGAAACTTCTATAAACTCAACGTTCCCATATCGGAATATGTTTCCGATACCGAAACTCTCATAAACTTCTCGAAACATTTCAAAAATTTAAAAAAGTCTCATTATTATTATTATTATTTTTTAATTTCGAAAGCTTCTAGGAAACTCTCAGAAACTTGAAGAAAACTTGTTTGACACTTCTAAAAAACTTAATTGAGAACTAATTAATCTTGATAGGAAATTAAGAATAACAATAGACTAAAAGGAAAAAAAAATTCAAATCCTAATTGGAAATTAAAAACACACTAGACTAAAAGGGAAAAAAATTTAAATCCTAATTGGAAAATAAAAACAACTATAAAAGACTATAAGGGAAGAAAAAAAAATAAAACTCAAATCCTAATTGGAAAATAAAAACAACTATAAAAGACTATAAGGGGAAAAAAAGAATAAAACTTAAATCCTAATTGGAAAATAAAAACAACCGAAAAAAGACTATAAGGGAAAAAAATAAACAATATGCAACACACACACATATATTGTTGGAAATTAATGTAGAAATTTAAAAAATTAGTCTGTTCTATTTTTCAGTAGATATTTTTAAGTTAGTTAGTAAGAGTCTTAGTCTCTTGGTTTGTTTTTATTTAGTTCCTTTATTTTCTCTTTTCAATTTTTTGGATATTGTTCTTGTTAGTGCCAATAATATCTGCTTTTATTGAATTAGTTTGTTATTATGTAAAGCATATTTAAAGGCATATTAAGCACTTTAATAATATATCAGTTTATTTTTCTTTTTTATTTTCTGCATTTTTTCTATCATCAATCTTCTGATCATTTATGCTCTTTCTAAAATTCAACATAGAATCAGAGCTCAAAATGATCTTAAAGGATCTACGAGCTAAGTGAGTTCTTGCCAAAAAAAAATCAATAACCATAGAAACTGAAACACCTTTTTTTTTATGGTAACAACTAGAAACTAAACCGCACGTTGCTGCAGAATTATTCCCAATCAAATATAACAAAAGATGTACTCGATGTGTCATCCATTACTCTAACTTGAACTTTGAATCTGTTTTAAAGTTAGATTTACTATGTTAGACAATTGGTCATTTTATTTTAAAATTATCTCTATAATACAATGACAAAATAATACATTACAATACTTTGGCAAAACAAATTTGACATAATCACAATATTTAGCATACCAATATTTTCCACTGTCAGTTTTTACTTTTTTCTTATACTTTTTGTAGGAATTATAGAACCAATTGTACTCGGTTTCTATACAAAGAATAGTAGCCAAGACCACAAATGTTGACTCCTGAATTGTTCCATATCAAAACAACACATTAATTTGTCAAAACCTTTAAAAAAAGGGAAAAAATATAATAGGACATAAATATTGAAAGGTATTTCATGTTTGCACAAAAATAAGGTGTTGTAACACATGTTTACCTGTTTAATATCTTGTATCTCATCAAAAGTTTTCCTATCACAAATTTGCAAGAATTCATCTGTAATAGAATATGTACTCTGGCTAGATAGATGACTTATTGCACTTGAATTATCTTATTAAAGACAAAAGCTTTTAATTGGAATAAAAAACAAACACAAGTGTTATCATATTTTATATAGAAAAACCCAATAATTAAAAAAATTTAAGAAGGCAAAATAGAATTATATATTATACCAATTTTTAAAATCAACAACTTTAAAAATATCTGCATTGATCATAAGCTTTGAACAAAACATTGAGTTTGACAATGTTGTTAAACATAAGTTTAAATGATCAGGTTGTATAGTTATAGATTTATATCAAGATTATTATCAATACATAATTAACATATACAAAAAAGAAGGCAGACATTAGTCATACTAGGCAAAAAGTTTAAATAACATTTACAAAATATTTACTATTCAATCTCATATTATGTGAAAAGAGATAAATAAAAAAAAAAAAACCATTTTTATAACATGGATATAGATAAATAACATAATTGTACAAAAGAACCATTAATTTTATAATTGATAATTGGAAAAATTTGAATTAGTTATTCAATAAATTTAATTTGATTGAATAAATTAAGATAATTGTTGATATAATTGATTTATTTTTTATTGTTTAAATATTTCAATAAATTTAATTTAGATATTGGATTAAATATTGGATTAGTTTAAATATTTGATTAAATTTAATTTAATAAATTAATATTTGATTAAAAATTGTTTAATTTTTCTAGTTGCGACACGTGACAGCTTCAATCAATCAGCGTTTATAAATTTAGTATATAGTAATAGATTATCAAGCATATGGGTCATATGGAGAAAGTTTGTAAAAACAAACAAGCTTTACAAGTATAGATTGAAGATTATTAGCTTCAAGAAGATTTGTTTTAATTAATTTTTTTTTATGAGACCGGCAAGCCTCAAAACTGCCGACAAGTATCAAAACTGCAAAGCCTTTTTTTGCAGAGATCGGCATTGTTTCAAAACTGCAATATGATTGGTGGCTTGTTTACAAAATTATTTTCTTCTACTAATTTGAATATTCAAAATTTTCTTTTATGATTTAAATTTCTGCATTAAGGGGGAGCATGTTGGGAATTAATGTAGAAATTTAAATAATTAGTCTGTTCTATTTTTTAGTTGATATTTTAAGTTAGTTACTAAGAGTCCTAATGTCTTGGTTTGTTTTTATTTAGTTCCTTTATTTTCTCTTTTTAGCTTGTTGGATCACGTTCTTGTTAGTACCAATAATATCTGCTTTTATTCAGTTAGTTTATTATCATATAAACTCTATTTAAAGGCATATTAAGCACTTTAATAATATATCAGTTTATTTTCCTTTTTTATTTTCTGCATTTTTTCTACCATCAATTCTCTTTTATGCTCTTTCTAAAATTCAACATATATATATATATATATATATATATATATATATATATATATATATATATATATACACACACACACACAATGTCTATGTGTCACAAAAGTATTGAATCTAAATTCAAGGTACAAAAGCATAACTTCAACAACCAATTACGTACAAGTATATGTATATTTAATTTATATGATAAATTCTATAATTAATTTCAGTTAGTTAATTGTTATAGGTTTATTCTTTGATTCATCCTTGTACCACCGCAGCAAAAGAAGGTTTTTAAGGCGCAATAGGGATCGTTCTATCCGAGGAGGTGAAGAACATATCCTTACGGATGATATAATCCACATCCAGAGTGGGTAGCCTAGTGTCATTGGGGGTGGCAGTCATGGGGCCAGGTATAATAATTCTTTTTTTTTTTTTTTCTTATTTCAAATAAAAAATAAAATTTATTTGAATTGAATTCTTTTAAAATATGAGTTTCTTAGTACACATTATAGCCTTTCTATGCGAAGGATGAAATTATCTATTTCTAAATAACCATAATTTTTTTTTTTTAACAAAAAACATGAATCTTTTATTTACGGTATAAAAGATATAAAACATAAATATAAATATAAAATAATGCATTAAGGAATATCAAAATGAAAAATCAATCTCTCTCTCTCTCTCTATATATATATATATATTGATATTCTTTACTTGTATTGATGATGTATTAGAATAGTAACTCGATGAGAAGTGCATTTTGTTTTAATGTCACAAGTTATCCTTCATGCATTTAAACGAGTATCATTGCATGCTTAAATATAAGCAATAAATTCACAATAAACAAATTTTTATAATTTTTATAAACGATCTAAAAGAATATATGTAATATTTTTATAAAGGAATACCAATACAAAAGCTCAACAAAGTAATAAAAAAAATTAAAAAAAAAAAAAAAAGATCACAAACAAACACAAATTGATGCCCAACACAATATAAATTAACCATAAAATTAACATTAACTAATCGAAATGTGACACCACAAAAAACTGCCGTGTTAACATAGTAGATCAATCATATACAATATTTAACCATGACTTCATTTCAATTATTAGTACTTAGACTATATGGGAATGTTGCCTTTTTTATATATATTTTTTATTTTTTTAGAATATGGAATTTTGTCTTTATCCTCATAATTATTCTTACATTTGCAAAGGCCATGATCCACTTCTTACAACAATCTCATCAACAAACAACTGAATATTCCGGTCCGACGAGCCACCACCGGCGACTGCCTCCCTTGCTTTCCTTTTCAATTCCTTTGCATTGGATTTGAGTTCCTTGGACTTTAGTCCATCCATAATCTCCCCCATACATTTTTCAATTTCATCATTACTAACAATTCCATCCTGATTTTCCCTGACCCTTAGACCAATACAAAAAACATCAACAATAAGCTTTGCATTTGTTGGCTGATCAGTCCATTGAGGGAAAGCAATGACTGGCACACCAGCAACTATTGATTCAAGCATAGAATTCCATCCACAATGTGTTATAAAACAACCAATAGCTTTATGGGCTAAAACTTTAGTTTGTGGTGACCATGAAACAATTAGCCCTTTTTCTTTAGTTTCCTCCAGAAACCCTAATGGCAATTCTCCTTGCCTATTAGGTAATGGTTTTTCTGGTGGCTTAACAACCCAAAGGAATGGTCTATTTGCAGTCTTTAAAGCTTTTGCTATCATCTCCATTTGTTTTTCTGATAAAACAACTACACTTCCAAAAGATATGTATACAACTGAACCGATTTCTTGATTGTTTAACCATTCAATACAAGAATCTTCTGACTTCCACATCTCAAACCCAATTTCTTGATCTTCTTGATAATCTTGATCTTGAAGTAGTAGTGCTGGAGGGACAAGAGGACCAATAGGACGAATTGGGTAGAGTTTAGCCATGGATTCAATGGCATCTTTTTCGAGCTCAAAGAATGAGTTCCCTAAAACCCATTTATATTTTTTCAAGTTGAGGAAAACCTCACTTACAATTTTAGTGAAAATACTAAATGGATTTGAAGGAAGAACAAATGAAGGTAAGTCTTCTTTGAGCAACAATGGCAATCCTGGTAATTCAACACTGATTTCAGGATTTTCCAATGTAGGAAATGAATTTAGCTTATTATAGAACCTATAATAAATGGCATAGAGTGAACAAGGCTGAATCCAAAGCATAGCACAAGGGATTTCAAGTTCATTAGCGACATTAATCACCCAAGGAACAAAGGGATTGCTTATAATACAAGAGAGTTTTTTGTTACAATTATTTTTGGGGTAATTTTTCTTAATAAGGTTCGAGAGATTTATGGGTCCAAATTTCTCTAAGGACATCATGTAGTGGTCTAAATTGGCTTTTCGGTCATGGTCAAGACTTAGGCCATCGGAGAAAAAGAGAAGCTGGACTCCGGCAATTGAGGTGGTGGTGGAAGTGATGGTGGAGGATTTAAGCATGCGGTGGCGGCCAATTTCAGTGGTGGCCAGTGTGACATGAAGTCCTTCGGAGATTAAATTTTTGGCTAGTCTAAGTAAAGGGTTTACGTGACCTTGAGATGCAAATGCAACTAGTAATACGTGAATTTCTGGTTTGTTTTTTTCCAATTCCATTACTTGGAAGAAGAAAATGAGAGATGGGAAGATAAAGAAACAAGGCTTTGACGGCTCTAGAGTAGGTATGAAATAGAGAAAATTATGGCATATATATATATATAAATATTTAAGGTGTTTTCTACTGTTACTTTGTTTGACAAAGTAACCTATTTTGTTTGTAAAAAAAAAAATATTTTTTATGAAAAATAATAATTTTATTCATATTTTTTGTAATTTAAACTATTTTTTAATAATTTTTTTAATTACGAAAAAATTTTAATTTACAAAAATATGACTTATTTTTTGTAAAATAACAATTTTAATAAAAAGAAAAATAATTTTTTAATTACAAAAAATAAATGGCTCTCTAATGAAAAAATTATAATCTTCTTATATTTTTTCGTAAATTAGACTTTTTTTTTATAAAATTTATAGATATATAAATTTAAAATACAGTAAAGCCTCTATAAATTAATACTCGATAAATTAATAATCTCTCTAAGATAATAACTTCCTCTAGTTCCAACTTGGGCCAGTTCAAAAAATAAACAATTTTCATAAATTAATAAGATAATAATTTTCTATAACAACCTTATATAAATACATTATTTTATCTCATCTATAAATTAATAATTTCACAAATATGCCTAGTACATATAGATATACTTAGGACAACTTAGTAAAATATGAATCTATGGTATTTTGTTTTTTCTTGAAATTTAAATTTAAGTGAATTTCATCTCTACTTTTTTTCACTGCATTCAAAAGTTTCAATGCAGTTTTCTCAAATTATCACAAAAAATTGTGAAGAATTATTGATGCTATGATTACTTTTTTTCTCGTTATTGTTTGTAAAGGTACTGAATTATCCTCAACTTCATCTTTAATTGAATTTTCTATGGCACTAACTACAATTTCTTTTAAGATTTAGACTTGTAAATATTCATTAGTGATTTTAAATTTATTTTTGCTGAATTTAAAATCACTCTATAAATTAATAAATTATTAATTTATTGATTAATTAATATCTCTCTAAATTAATAAAATTTCGTGGTCCTAGCATTATTAATTTATAGAGGTTTTATTGTACTACATTAATCATTCTAGTATTTTTTATTTTTAATTAGTAAAATATAATGGTAAATTAATTTAATTATAATACTTTAAATATTTTAATTATATTTATTATTTATAACTATCCTATTGGCCATAAAAAATAAAATTTTATACTTTTTTTTTAAACAAAGTAATATAAAAATTTTACTTATACAAAATTTTTTATAAAAAGATTGTATTTTTTTTAAAAAAAGAGTAATATTTTTCCTAATTATAAAATTATTTTTCTCATATAATTATTGTTTGGTATAAAATAAATCATATTACAGAACAAATTATATTTTCGTAAAATTAAAAAATTTTCACAATTAAGTAAAATTGTGAAAAAATAATTTAATTTACGAAAAAATATAAATAAAATTATAATTTCTCATTAAAAAAAAGCTATTTTTTTGCAAAAAAAGTAGATTATTTTGTTTTAAAACAAAGTAACTTAAGAAACTCCCATATATATAATATGAAAAATCAAGGTTGGACTCATGATCAATTTGCAAATTGGTTTGATTAATAATTAATTCCACAAGTTAGTTTGATTAGTAAGAGGGTTCGCTTCTTTTTATTAATCAAGATTCAATTTTTAGGTTTATATCATAAATAAGAATTTTTTTCTTATTTACGTATCTTCTAGTTTCAAGTGCAAAATTTTGTTTGTGATATAATCTTACTACTAAATCAAAAATAATAATAATAATAAGAAAATTACTAGTTGAACAAATAAGTCTTTGAAAATTTTTTCAAATTCAAATTCAACTCATAAGCAAATCCACGATAACTCCAAATAATTCAATATATAAGTTTAATTAAATTAATAAAATAAGTTTAATATGATACATGTGATACTACATTACATTGAGAAGAAAAGCATAATCAATTAGTATTGAAAGGCAATGACGCAATTTACATTGGCACATGCGTGTATTTTCTTCTATCTTATAATAAAGACAGAGCATAGAGGTATTCAAATACGAAAAGGTCATCTCTCTAGAAAATTCAGTGACTAACCGATAAAGTTGAAGAAATATGGAATACAAAATGAAAAATCTCTATACCTACTTTCCCTAAATTCACTGCTCCTCTAAGTTTGTACGACTTAAAATAAAGAAAGATAAATATAAGATCATAAAAGATTATTTATTATTGTGTGTATATTGTATTCTTTTAATATAGAATAAATTAATATATTTATACCAAATAAATATTATAAAATAGGAAGATTAAAAGATCCTAAAAAGGTAAACTAATTAGGAATATATTGCTAATTATCCTAAATAGGCAAACTAATACACTAATTAGGAATATACATTAACACCCCTCCTTAAACTCAAGAGTGTTGTCTCGAAATAATTTTGAGTTTGTATATTGACTTTTGAAAATCTAACATAAGAATGTTGTATGTAAACCTCTTCAGAAAGATTTCCATGGCAAAAAGAAATAGTGATTTTGACAAATATTGACATAATATCAGCTTCATAAAAAATCCAACGATATTGAAATATAATACTGGCGAATTGCTCAAATGCAAAATATTTGCATATGAGTACTCTTTTGAAACTAACTCTGGAATCAAAATTATGTCAATTTAACCTAAAAAAGTGAGAGTAGAACGTCTAAAATCCCAAAAACCACTTTGAAACAGACACTTAAGCAACGAACAAATAAAATGACAAAATAAGGGACATAAGTGCCATAAGATACTGTAATATTCAAAATTCACAATAATCACTTTGAATCAAATACAAAAGCAAGGTGCTAACAAAGTGAAAAGATAAGGAGACAAGCGTTATGAAATCAAACGAAAAATGATATTATAATTGGACATGAAATTGATCTTTCCACATGGCCAAAGAAAAAAAAATGAATAAAGAAAGAAGTTAAGAATAAGACGCTAACAAAAGAAAATTAAAATATAAAGCTAGGTAAGATTAAAATAAAAAAAATAGCCAATAATGAAATATGGAGCAAAAGAAAGATTAAATAACATGATTTTTAATGATAAGGTGGTTTTAGAAAACAAAACCATTGATGAGAAAAATGATAAATAATAATTTGCGAAAGAAAAATTGGATCATTATACTTACTTTTTTTTTTTAACATTATCAAAACTAGTAAATCGAGAAACTCGAGCAAAATAAAATTTTAGAATAGAGGCCCGAATCTGAAATTGATAGATAGAGGTTGAATTGAAAAAAAAAAAAAAAACCTCAAAAATAAATTCAAAAGGGTGAAAAACCTTGGAAATATGTTCGAGTTGTAGAAAAATTGACCAAAAGTGAACTAAACCAGCAGGCCAACTTTTAAAGAAAGAAAACAAAAAAAAAAAAAAAAAAAAAAAAAAAAACACAAATCCCTAAAATCAAACCAACCTTTTAAAAGTTGACTCTAATACCAACTTAAAATAAAAAAAAATAAATATAAAATTATAAAATATTGTTTATTATTGTATGTATATTGTATTCATTTAGTACAGAATAAACTGATATATTTATATAAAATAAACATTATAAAATAGAAAGATTGAGAGATCCTAAAAAGATAGACTAATTAGGAATATATCGCTAATTATCCTAAATAGGTAAAATAATGCACTAATTAGAAATATACATTAACAGTACGTACCAGGATGTGTAATTGATTATGGTTCTATTTTCTGGGGCAAATGATAACTGGATGTGTTCCTATTCTCTTTTTTTTTTTTCATTCCTTTGACGTCTGATGCTTACATAATCATATATAAGTGTTTTCTATAATTATTTTATTAAAAAATCAAAATAAACGTACATTGTGTTATCTTGTTAAAAAATCAAAATAAACATACTTTGTTATAAAAAAAATGATTCTTTTATGAAAAATTAAAATCTTCTTATATTTTTTTGTAAATAAAAATATTTTTTTGTAATTCTTTTTTGTTGCCAAAAATTTTAATTTTAAAAAAATATGATTTATTTTGTGCAAAATAAACTTTAAAAAACATTTTACTAAAAAATAGTTTAATTTATACAATTATAAATTTACTAAAAAATAATTTAATTTAGGAAATTATTACCATATATTACGGAGTCATTTTTCTTTTTCATTAAATTAGAAATTTTTTCATAAAGTTGTTATTTTATACAAAATAAGTTATAATTTCAAATCACTACAAAATATACAAATATTAGTAGTAGATTTTTTTATTTTTTGCTAAAAGTATGAAAATTGTTACTATAAATTTATGCCATTTAAAAAAAATCCATGAATTGTGTTTAGTGATAGATCCAAGAAATTTATAAAATGAGTCCAGTTAATAATTATTTATTTTTTTTATTTTTCTATAGTTTTTTTAATATTTGAATTAATTGGTTTAGTTGATAGTTTAAGTGGGATCCATATAATATAAAACGCATAATTTATTAAAAAAAAATTCATGGAAAAATGGGTCCAAGAACTCCACTCCTTTCTGAGTAAATCCGCCATTAATCATGTTATCAAAAAATTCAAACCATAGATATTTTATAGCAAAATTCACTTTGTAAAAAATTGTTGCTAGATTACCTTTGGCCATAAAATTTTTTGTAAAAAAATTTTATAATTTGTAATTGTTTAACCTAAAAAAAAATATGGTGCGCAAATTTCAAGTATTATTAATAAAAAAAATACTCTCCTCTAATACGAAGAAAAATAGCATAAAAAATAAGTTTTATATTTCAACATTTTGCTAACTGTTACTACTTAATTCTACCATTTATTGAAATTATAAAGTGACAATTATGATTATATAACTAATGAAACTTAATGGAATATTTCTTATGATAAGGTTGATTTTTCAATTTTCCAACGGATTAGGATTCTTTCATGTTGAAAAGAATACGATGGATTATATTCTTACAATTCATAAAAAAATCCATCTCCATCAAATATATAGATACAACCTCATTAAAAAAATAAATAGAACAAGAAAGAATGAAACAAAAAGATAACCCAAGCAAAAAGATAACCCATTTTCTCTAAATACATATCCATCAATATATAGATCCAATTTTATAAAGAAATAAGACAATAAAGAAAGAAAAAATGAATGAACTCATTTTCACTACATGCTTCTCCATCAAATATATAGATTCAATTTTATAAGAAAATAAAATAAGAAAGAAAATGGAGGAAAAAAAAAAAAAAAAGGGAACTCATTTTCATCAAATGCATTTCCATCAAATTTATATATCCAATTTTATAAGGAAATAAAATGAGAAAGAAATTAAAAAAAATAATCCATCTCTAGTTTAGTAAGGAAATAAATTTAAAAAAAAAAAAAAAAAAAAGCAAATAACGAATGCTTGCATAAGTGAAGATGAGATTAGAGGTGAGAGATGCACGTGATAGATAAAATAGAAATATATTTTAATTAGTTTTTGTTATATACATCCAAACTAACAGGTAAAAGATATTTAATTAATATATTATTGAAAGTTTATTTTTTTCCAAGTGAAAAGATATAGATATATATATATTTTTTATTTATAGTTACCACACCAGTATGAGTAAGACTCACTTTTTATTTAACATTTTTTTTTAATTTTCATTATAATAATTTTTTTTTTTAACGATTAAACTATATTTATTCGACATGTTAGTATATGAACCCGCTAATTAAGCATCTCCACCACATAATTAGAAATATGATATTTTATACTAATTAAATTAGTCAAATAATGCATGCTAGCTATTGTGATATTGTCTTACTTTTGCTAGCTATTATGATATTGTCTTACTTTTGATTAATGATCCCTTGAATATCACTATGAAAACTAATCACATGCTTGCAAATAATTAATTAGATTTTTTAATAATTTTTCTGGCTAGTTAAAAAAAAAAAAAAATATTCTCACTTATACTCATGATTTTAGGATGAAATTATTAGATTCAATTTAAAATTGTATTAAGCATAATTGCTGTCTCTTCAATGACATGCATACGATATAACAAAATTTAACATGTAGATTGATGATAAAATGTGTAGATTGATGATAAAATGTGCATTATTTTAAAAAAAAAAAATTATATCTTAACACATTTTGAAGTAAATAACGGAATCGAAATTTCCGCGGCAGCGATGCTTCATTTGTTATATTAATATTTGACACAAAATCATAATATTTATATTATGTTGGCACAATTTGGGTCTAAAATTAGAGAAATGTAATAAAAAATATATAAAATTAGAGAAATGTAATAAAATATATATATATATATATATATATATATATATATATATATATATATATATATATATGATATTTCTCTACATATTTACATGAAGTTCCCTTAAATTTTATATATGTTTAGTTTGTGTCTTGAGTAAAATTAATATAAGTATTATCATTTTGGTCATTCTCGAGTAAAAGCCATCTAATCAGAGAGCAAAATATATTACTATTGGCGTGAGTTATGGTAAAGAAATCTCATTGCTTGATCATAGGTGTGAGAAATCTCAAATCCAATCCAAAAGTTTAAGCTATGAGGTGGTGAGATTCAAATATTATATTAAGCCTTGATATCTTTTGTTATTTTTCAATGTGGGATCTTTTAACTCTAACACCCCCTCTTGACACGTGCTAGGCTCTTAACTAGCACGTGACACAACAAACTAAGGACCGAACAAAATCAGATTAATAAATGCACATGTGTCAGGCCCTACTGACACATGGCTGTAGTTGTGACAGAAGAGCATAGATTGAGTGTAGAGCTGGCTCTGATACCATGTGAGAAACCTCAAATCCAACCCAAAAACTTAAGCTATTAGGTGGTGAGACCCAAACATTATATTAAGCCTTGATATCTTTTGTTATTTTTCAATATGGGATCTTTTAACTCTAACAATAGGAATCAATTGGCTTGCTGATTTATTCTAGTTTCCTAATGTATAGTTGATTTGTTTCTCAGTTTGTAATTAGTCATTACTTTCTAAATTGGTTTCTCAGTAACCTGTATATAATAGAGTTCTTGTGCACAAATTAAAATATATATAAAAAAGATCATTTTTCTCCAAATATTGTTTCTTTCTATTTCTTTCAACATGGTATCAAAGCAGAAATTCTAGGACCTATAGAATTTCTGGAAAAATACCAAAAAAAAAAATAGAACCATGGAAGAAAACACCATAGCAATAGCAAAATCTAAAGGAGAGAACTCCAATCTTCTTACAGATCTTGCATCAAGAATGGCATAGATATTGAACCAGACTCAAGCTTAGAACTTGCCAACAATGAGCCATGAGTCTACAACATAGATTGACATTAAGTTGGATGGCACCAACTATGCTCTATGGTCCCAAGTTGTCGAGATGTATATCTCTGGCAAAGACAAATTGGGATATATAAACGGAGATCTTTCGCAACCTGAAGAAACAGATCTTAATTTTAGGAAATGGAGAACTGAGAATGCAATGGTAAAGGGATGGCTAATTAACTCTTTGGAACCAACATTGATAGGCAATTTTATCCGATTTCCTACAACAAAAGCAATTTGGGATAATATCGCTACAACATTCTTTGACGGCACAGATACATCACAGGTGTATGATTTGAAAAGGAGAGTAACAAGGCTCAAACAAGGGGGAGGATCCATTGAAGCATACTATACCAGCCTTCAAGGTCTTTGGAGAGAAATTGATTTTCACCACCCAAACCCAATGAAGTGTGATGTTGATATACAAAAGTATAACTCTATTGTGTAGGAAGATAGAGTTTATACTTTTTTAAATGGACTTAATGATCGTCTAGACAAAATTCGAGCAAATGTCCTTCAGATAAAACCATTCCCAACCATAGAACACGCCTACGCACAAGTTCGAAGAGAAGATTTAAGATAATCGGTGATGATGATAGATGGAGATACCACATATAGAGGTGCTATGGTTTCAAAAGGAGGACAGAAATTGCAACCGCAACTCACTTCAACGAATGACAAAGAAAAAGAATCAAGGGGAAGATGGGGGCTGCACACATTATGGAAATATGATGCATACAAAAGAAACATGCTTCAAACTGAATGGGTATCTAGATTGGTGGCATAAGCTCAAAGGAAAAAAGAAGCAGGAACTAAGTGGTGGTGAGAAATCTGGTCGAGCAGCCCTTGTCAACACAAAGTCTCCATTAACTCTTGTACCACAATGAGAGTCTATCATCTCAGAAAATGAACCAATTGCTCAAAGTGACTCAAGTAAACATGGTTGTGCTATGATTTGTTCTCAATAAGAAGACCATGAAAGTTGGATCATAGATTTAAGAGCAATTGATCATATGACAATTGACTCGAATGATTTTGTTGAAGCATCTCAACCAAAATGGACATGCATTGCCAATGCTAATGGAGTCATATACCTAGTTACAAGGTTTGGAATAGTTGCTCTTTCTCCATCATTCTCATTACTGAATACTTAGCTAGTTCCATCTCTTTCTATCAAGCTATTATCTATAAGTCAAGCAACTAAGGAACTAAATTGTCATGCACTAATATACCCTCATTTCTTTTTTTTTTTTTTTTAGGATATTCTCACCAAGGAGATTATTGATCGTAGTACTAAAAGGGAAGGGCTATACTGCATGGATGATTTCAATTGTGGCAGGGCAAATAACATGCATCATATTAGGGCCAAGGAAAGGTAGATTTGGCTATGGCACAATCGGTTGGGGCATCCTTCATTTAGTTATTTGAAAGTTTTGTTTCCAGATTTATTTTCAAACTTAAATGATTCAAATTTCAATTGTGAAGTTTGTATTCAGTCTAATAGTCATCATGTTCCCTATCCAATAAGTTTGAATAAATGTGACACTCCTTTTGTGATTGTTCATTCTGATGTTCAGAAGCCTGTCCCTATTTCTAATTCTCTTGGTGTTAGATGGTTTGTGACCTTTGTAGATGATTGTACCCAAATGACTTGGCTTTACTTTATAAAGAATAAGCATGAAGTGTTTGGAATATTTCAATCATTTCATAACATGATTAAAACACAATTTGGTGGTAAACTTCATATTCTAAGATCCGATAATGGCGGGGAATATGATAATACATAGATGAAAGAATACTTCCAATACATGGTTTGTAACATGAGATGACTTCTGCTCAAGCACCATAGCAAAATAGTGTTGCGAGCATGAGAATAGACATCTTTTGGAAACAATTCAAGCACTCTTGATTGCTGCACATGTCCCTCAAAGATATTGGATAGATGCAGTAAGCACAGCTATTTACTCAATAAATAGAATACCGTCGAGGGTCTTGAAGTTCAAAACTCCACTTCAAGATCTTGCTCAACATGTTTCTCTTCCATCTATCTTAAAGCTTCCTTTGTGCAAATTTGGATGTGTTACATATGTTCATCTTCTAAAGAATCAGAGAACCAACCTAGACCCATTTGTGGTTCATTGCATTTTTTTGGGATATGCAACACATAAAAAAGGCTACAAGTGTTATAATCCTCTTACCCGACATCTTTATACAACCATGGATGTTACATTCTTAGAATCTAAAATTTTTTCCCATCACATTTGTCCCACTCTACTCTTCACAGGGATAGGATAAGTGAAGAGCAAAATTAGGAAAAATGGCCATATTTTAAGGATGCACTAGTTTCAGGTGTAGCAAAAGAAATGAAATGAAATATGGAAGTAACAGTTTCAAGTATGGAAAACAAAAATGAAGAAAATGTGGGCGTAATTCATAGAGCCCCATTTGAAGACTTAATTTCAAAAGTTGAGAATGATGAAGAATCATTATTGGCTGGTTCAAGAGAAGAAAAAATTGAACTTGAAAGTGCAGAAAATGCATATCTTGAAAGAGAAACTGAAAATGCAGAAAATGGAGAGCTTGAAAGACAACAACCCTTATTAGTACCACCAATTGACCAATCTCCTTAGAATAATCCTGAGGTACAATCTCTAAACTCATCTGAGAATAATTCTATAGATAATTCTCTTGGCTATGAGCTACCTTTCAGGTACAATCGTGGGAAGGCGCCAAACTGTTACTCATCTAATCATGGAGAAAAGAAGTCTAAGTACCCGATTGCCAACCAAGTCTCAACTAAAAGACTATCAGACCCTCTTAGAGCTTTTGTGTACAAGTTATCTGCAGATCATGTTCTGAATATAGTGATTGAAGCATTAAATCACCCAAAATGGACCTAAGTAATAAATGAAGAAATGGAGGCATTATAGAAAAACAATACATGGATGCTTGTACCACTACCATAAGGAAAAAAAATTATGGGATGCCATGGGTCTTTTCTATCAAGTACAAGGTAGATGGATCAGTTAAGAGGTACAAAGCAAGGCTTGTCACGAAAGGATATACTCAAACATATGGAATAGATTATTAAGAAACTTTTTCACCTATGGCAAAATTAAATACATTAAGAGTTTTACTTTCTCTAGCTACAAACTTAGACTGGCCACTACATCAATTGGATGTTAGAAATGCTTTTCTCTATGAAGAACTTGAGGAAGAGGTATACATGGACATCCCACTTAGTTTTACTTCCTCCTCCTTGAAAACAAAGGTAGTATGTAAGCTACAAAAGGTGTTGTATGGGCTGAAGCAATCTCCGAGAGCTTGGTTTGGTCGATTTAGCCGTGCTATGAAAAAACATGGCTTCACTCAAAGCAATTCAGACCATACTCTCTTCCTAAAGCATCAATAAGGAAAGGTAACTGCTCTTATTATCTATGTTGATGACATGATAATTACAAGAAATGACAAGGAGGAAATCTCTAGACTATAAGAGTATTTATCAGTTGAATTTGAAATGAAAAATCTTGGGGGATTGAAATATTTTCTTGGTATTGAAGTTGCTCAATCAAAAGATAGCATATTTCTATTACAAAGAAAATATGTGTTAGACTTGTTGTCTGAAACAATAATGCTTAACTGTAAACCAGTTGATACTCCAAT
Organism: Reutealis trisperma; assembly: GCA_947687605.1. Lineage (NCBI taxonomy): Eukaryota > Viridiplantae > Streptophyta > Magnoliopsida > Malpighiales > Euphorbiaceae > Reutealis > Reutealis trisperma. The sequence goes on from CANTUT010000911.1 coordinate 263,648, forward strand.
TGTCTAAAATCATGGTTTAGGAGAATTCATGGATCAAACTCCTACAAACAAAGAGAGGTATCAATGTTTGGTAGGAAAGCTTATTTACTTATCCCATACACATCCCGATATTGCATACGCAATGAGCTTGGTAAGCCAATTCATGCACAATCCAAGTGAAGAACATATGAAAGCTGTGGTTCAGATTTTACGATACTTAAAATCTTCTCCCGGAAGAGGATTGATGTTCAGAAAAAATCATCATGTCCTCATTGATGGCTTCACCAACGCTGACTGGGCAGGAAGCATCATAAATAGAAAATCCATATCAAGCTACTTCACTTTTGTAGGCAGGAACCTGGTTACTTGGAGGAGTAAGAAACAAAAGGTAGTGGCATTATCTAGTGTAGAAGCTGAGTTTAGAGGCATAGCTAAAGGATTATGTGAGCTTCTATGGTTAAAAAGATTGTTGGAAGAAATTGGATACTCATCTAATGTTCCAATGAATCTCTTTTGTGATAATAAATCAAGTACAGATATTGCTCACAATCCAATTCAACATGATCGAACCAAACATGTTGAAGTGGATAGGCATTTTATCAAGCAGAAACTTGAAGATAAGATAGTTTAATTTCCTTTCATAAAATCAGAAGACCAATTGGCAGATATTCTCACAAAGGTTGTTTCTAGCAAAGCCTTCCATAACTCACTTGACAAGTTGGGCATTGAAGACCTTTATGCACCAACTAGAGGAGGAGTGTTGGCGTGAGTTTTGGCAAAGAAATCTCATAGCTTGATCATAGGAATCAATTGGCTGGCTAATTTATTCTAGTTTCCTAATGTATAGTTGATTTGTTTCTTAGTTTGTAATTAATCATTACTTCCTAAATTGGTTTCTCAGTAACCTGTACATAAAGGAGTTCTTGTACACAAATTAAAATATATATAAAAAAAGATCATTTTTCTCCAAATATTGTTCCTTTCTATTTCTTTCAACAAGTACACTCCAAAGTGCACGAATGCAAAAAAGCGGTCCTCCACCTACAATTTTTTAATTGAAGCAGATCTTTGGACCTCCTATACATTTTTTTTCTCCAACTCTAAGGCAGATTTTTCATAAAAGACATTCTTTAAAATGTACTTTTAGATCTAAAATAATTTCCATTTTTAGTAGAGAATTAGTTGAAATAGGAGATTCAACGTGGATTTGCATATTTGGATTTAAGGAGGGTCATATTTTACCTAAAGCTCTATTTGTAATTATTGATTGATTTTACTCTTAAACTCATTTCAATTTCGTACTTGTAATGAATCCTTATTTAGTTTGAATACAATTTATAATTTCTTTTATTAATCTTACCATTAGTAACTAAATTATGACCTAGGATTTAAATGTAGATTGATTTGATTACTTGTAGTATTGTGTGCCCTTTGTTTTTATGATGATTTACTTGAAATTAGTTTACCATTCTTAGGCTTAATGTTGTATACTCCCTCCATTTCAAAATAATAGTTGTTTAAGGTTTCAGCACATAAATTAAGAAAGTCATTTAATTATCATAATTATAAGTTAAAAAGATTAAAATATTTCTTTTTAATTTTGATGCAAAGAAATAAAATAATTAATATAAACATTTAATAAAGAGATAAAGAGAGAATAAAATTTGAAAAAAAATAATAAATACTTTTTTAAAATTATAAAATAGCAAATATTTTGAAACAAAATAAAATTTTTAAAGTTATAATTATTTTGAAACAGATAGAGTATATGTTTGGCCACCATTTACATAATCTAAAATGCCATATGAAGCATGTGAAAGTGTGATTTTTTTTTTTTTATGAGATTGGTAGATTTATGAGAGTTACCACATAGAGATAAGAATATTTTATACTTGTTCAAAAGAGCTTAATGAATTTAGTTAATACTTGTAATCATAAGAGTAGGCACGAGGTTAATTTGGATATGGGTGATTTAATTTGAAAGAGGACTTAATATAATTAAGGATGAACTATCTTTAATTCCTTACATGCTTGAGTAGATACATGAGTACAAGTATTGAAAATAATTAATAAGTCTAAATCCTAAGGTTTTCCTATTGCATTTGCATTTTTATTTGATTAATTGTTTAGGTTGATTGAGATTGCTATTGCTCTTGATAGTAATCCACAGACCACACTCTTTCAATTTAATTGACTAAATATTGAAAGAATTTAATATTGGTATTCAAATTCCTCTCCCAATGAATTTGATATACTTATTTTTTTTAAAACTACGTATACTTACAATGTGAAAAGGCTACGTTCTCTCTCGTTTTTTTTTTTTTGCCAATTGTAAAAAGGCTACGGTCACTCCTATAAATTACCAAACACATGGACCAAAGGAAAAAGAATTTAATTTCTGTATCTTTTCTAAAATTGACTAAATTGTGGAAATGAGTATTTGTCCAAATGAATTTGTCCAAAAAATCATTTGGCATAGTATGTAAGAATCCAACCATGACCACATTGTCAAAATCCATGTCAATTTCTATTGTCAGCAAAATTATTTTATATCATTTTCAAATATTAGCGGAATCGACTGGCATTACTACATTCCATATCACAATATAGTTAAGAACAACAAGCCAATATATCATTTTCATTAATTAATTAACAAAAAAGTAAAAATTAAATTTATTTAGTTCATTAATTAATGAACAAGACCAATATTGTCGTTTCCTTTTATCCGAATCTCTGTTTAAACAAGAAAACGACAAGTTTATAATTTATATATTATTTTAACTTTGTATTTCTTGTTTTGGTTGGTTTTATAAGAAAATGCCATTTCCTTTTATTCTCATCTCAAGATCTCCATCACCCCCTCTCACTCTTATCCTACAATTAACAATATATAAAGTGAATTTCTAAACATACTCATTTGGTTCCACGGAAAAATTTATCAACATTCTGTTTATAAAAAATAAATATAAAATTCATTTATTTGTAAATAAATTTGTAAAAAGAGAAAATTGTTATAAGAAAGTTTATCACTTTGATGTATCAATATTCTCATCTAAATTTCTTTCAGAAATGATAAGGTTGATTTCTTATTTTATGATGTTGTTGTTATAAGAAATTAGAGTAAGGGTGGGGTGGAAAAAAAAAAAAAAAGAACTAATAAGGCAAGATGAAGAATTAAGTTAAAGAAAAAAAAAACTAATTCTATTTTTGTTATTTTATAAAATATTAAGTTGTACTTTTATGAACATGATGAGAATTAATGTAAATTTCATTGATAACTAATATAATCTACCATAATTTTATCTCAAAAAAAATTTGGCATCAAGAAAAAAATATCTAAGTATGAATATTAATTAATTATTTTTATTTGGACTAAGGCATAATTGAAAAATACTTTTATATTTTTAATTGATTTAGCAATTGCCACTGACTTTCCAATTATATATATATATGTGTATGTTTTTGTCCGTTTATTTTTGTTTTTTTTAAGCAATAAACCCTAAAGTAATAAAGTGATTAGCATTTGTACTTGAATATCATGATGTGGCATTGAATTTTTTTTTTTTTTTTTTTTTAGTATTGGGAGGGAAGATATTTACATTATGTCTGAAATTTTTTCAGATGGGAAAGAAAATAAAGAATAAAAATAAATATTTTTTATTATTTTTTTCCTTTTTGTTTAGATGGATGAAAAATAAAGGAAGGGGAAATAAATTTTATTTTTTACCCTTTTCTATTTATTTTTATTTTCCTTCCAAGATGGAGAGATAATATGGAATGAAAAATAAAGTTCATTTTCCTTCCTTTCTTTATTTTTTTTTCCTCTTTTTAAATATAAAAAAGTTATTTTTCTCTTTTATTTTTGTTTCTCTCTTATTTTCTTTCTTTCCAAAAATAAAGTTAGCGTGAAGTATTTTTAACTTTCTTTTATATATATATATATATATATATATATATATATATATATTTCAATATGAACTATCCTGCCACTTTTTATGTCCCCCTACCATGTTAAATGATATTAAATCTTTTCTTTGGATAAGTTTAAAAGTTGATCATTTTTAATCTTTAAATTTAAATTATTTTTTAAATATTGACTTTGAAAAATAAATCTTAACCAATAAAACCATAAGCAGGCTTATTTTATCAACTAAAACAAAACCTGAAATTATATTATATAATTTTTGAATCTTTCGTTATCTCACTGAATTATTTCAAATTAAAAAGTAATAAATGATAAAAAAAATTATTACCCTTAATAGATGAAATCATACAAAAATTAAAAATCAAATGAGAAATATAATATGTTGAATAAAATTAGGTTACGTTTGGATGCATGGATTTAGATTTTAAATATAAATTTTAAATCTCATATTTTAAATCCATGATTTGAAAATTATAAATTTATAAATTTCTTATTTGGAGAGTATAAAAAATTTGAAATTTTAAATTTTAAATTTGAAAAAAAAATTTTAGGTGAAAAATGAAGATAGTATATTTAAAATAATTAGGTCAAAAAGAGTATTTGAAATATTAAGTTTTTAAACTGTTAGATTTTACTAGGTATTTGAATTAAATTCAAATCCACTCAATGTTAATAACCCAAATAAGAGATTTGATTCAAATTCAAATTCAAATTTCAAATTATTGTCATACAAACATACCATTATAGAATTACAATAGACTTTTCTTTTTATTAAATTCAAGCGATCTTGCACACTATGAATGAGAATAACTTTATTCATTTCTTAATTTTCATTTTTACACTATTATTAGTGGTGGAAAATTTATATTCAAAATCTCTGCTCTCTATGTTTTTATTTTAAAGATATTATGATGAAATAAGGTTATATAGGTTAGATAAAGGCACACTTGAACACTTGAGACCTGGTTTAAGTAGCAGGAGCATTTGTTTTTTAGAGTGAGAGATTTTGGGTTCGAAACCTCTCCTCTTCATTAGATGAGATTTTGCTTTTATGGAAAGTGTTAGGAATGGTTACTCCTATTATATAGCTCACGGCCTAATGGATCCTGTCATAAATTTAAAAAAAAAAAAAAAAAGGACACTTGAAAAGCTAGTTATCTAAGTAGAAGAATTAAGGTTAATATAGACCTTGCGACATCTTTATATTTAATGTGAAATTTTTTAATACATTATATATTTTAACATATAAGATGTGAGTGGAAAATAAACTGTTACATAAATAAAATTTATCATACTCCATCATCACAACTCAATTGATAAAAACGTATTGGTATATCATAGACCCGTATCCATGATATATCATGGACTGGGCTCACATTACATGTGTGGAAATTTTATAAAGACAAAAAGGAGCAATTTTTTCAACATTTCAATTAGCTAGCGTGTTTTTGCTTTTCTTTTTTTTTTTTTATTTTTTTTTATTTTTTGTTCTTTCACCATTTTTTCTTTTTTTTTTCTTAATTTTAAATGCTAATTTTTTTTTATTTATTTCAATACTTATAATTGAATTGTTTTAATTAAATATATAAATTATTTTTGTTTCTCCCATCTACTAATTATTATAATTCTAACAAATATATAATATATAATTTATAATTAAATATATAAATTAAATTATTATATATATTTTTTAAATTAATAGGTATAATGTTGTTTAAAATGTAGCTATATTAGTGTTGAATTGCATATATATTATATTTGAACTGTGGGTTAATGATAAAATATATCTTTAATTATAATATTAATGGTAAAAAAAATATTCTGATAACAATTAGTCTATATAAATTAGTCTTGTACTATAAATACATTATAATTAAACTATATGTGCATGGCTTTCTAATTACATGTACATCATTACTTAAAAGCATATACATTTGTGTTGAATTACATGTACATTACTTTTGAACTGTCAGTTAATAATAAAATATATCTTCAATTGCAATATTAATGATAAAAATATTCTGATAACAATTAGTTTATGCACGTTAGTCTTATATCACATATACATTGTAATTTAACTGTATATACATGGCTTTTCAACTACAAGTATATCATTATTTAAAAGCATGTATATTGATGTTGAATTGTATGTACATTACTTTATAACTGTTAGTTAATGATAAAATATATTTTCAATTACAATATTAATGATAAAAATATTATAATAAAAATTAGTCTATGTACATTAGTATTGTACTAGAGATACATTGTAATTTAACTGCATGTATATAGCTCTCTAACTCTAAGTACATTATTATTTAAAAGTATATATATTGATATTGAATTGCATGTATATTACTTTTGAACTGTTAATTAATAATAAAATATATCTTTAATTACAATATTAATAATAAAAATATTATAATAACAATTAGTCTATGCACATTAGTCTTATACTAAAAATACATTTTAATTTAACTGCATGTATATAGCTTTACAATTACAGGTATATTATTATTTAAAAGCATGTATATTGGTATTGAATTGCATATACATTACTTCTAAATTATCAGTTAATGATAAAATATATTTTCAATTAAATACCAATATACTCATAATATAATAGTAATGTACTTTAAATTCAATATCAATATACTAGAAAAAACTTAACAAAATTTAATATACCTACTCTAATAACTTGAGTTATTAAATATTTTATATTAATAATTTTTTATAATTATTTAAATATATTTAATTAAAATTATAACAATTATTAGGTGGGATAAACAAAAATTAACAGTTATATTTTTAATTCCAAATATTGAAATAAAAAAAGAATAATTAGCATTTAATTTAAAAATTTTTGTAGTCTATTAATAGTTTTTTGGAATGTTGGATACTTTAAAAATAAAATAATAAAAAAAGTGAAAAAGAAAAGAGCAAAACACTTAATGAAAAATCATATAAAAAAATCACACATTTCCATTTAATGAATATCCAGCACGTGTATCTTGGATCTATATAATGGGCAATTTGCAAACCCAAAGCCCATAAAAAATTATACTACTCTTGTTAGTAACAAGTGGGATATCCCATTGGCTCCACAAGCCCATGTGAATAGACCAGCAATTGTTAGGCTCAGCTCTATCATTCCAATTTAATCCTAGCCCATCATATATTTTCTGGACTATATGACTTTTTTGTCCGAGCCTCTTCTTTGCTAGATTGGACAACTCCACTTTCATAGGCCCCAAGCAGTCCAACTTATTATTAGGGTTAGTGTAAGGAATTCAGGCTTGAATGTTAATTGAATTAGTACTTACTAAACATACTCATTTGGCTCCACAGAAACATTTATCAACATTGTGTTTATAAAAAATAAATATAAAATTCCTTATTTGTAAATAAATTTGTAAAAAAAGAAAATTGTTCTAAGAAAGTTTATCATTTTGATGTATCAATATTCTCATTTAAATTTCCTTCAGCAATGATAAGGTTGGGATTTCTTATTTTATGATGTTGCAGTTATAAGAAATTAGAGTAAGGGTGGGGTGGAAAAAAAAAAAAAAAAAGGAAAGAACTAATAAGGCAAGATGAAGAATTAAGTTAAAAAAATAATAATAATTTTGATTTTTGTTATTTTATAAAATATTAAGTTGTACTTTTATGAACATGATGAGAATTAATGTAAACTTCAATGATAACTAATAATCTACCATAATTTTATCTGAGTATGGCTATTAATTAATTATTTTTATTTGGACTAATGCATAATTGAAAAATACATTTATATTTTTAATTGATTAAGCAATTGCGACTAATTTTCCAACTATATATATATATATGTCTTTGTCTGTTTATTTTTGCTTTTTTAAGTAATAAACCCTAAAGTTAATCAAGTAATTAGCATTTGTACTTGAATATAATGATGTGGCATTGAATATTTTTTTTTAAGTATTGAGAGGGAAGATATTTACATTATGTTTGGAATTTTTTTTAGAAGGGAAAGAAAATAAAGAAGGAAAATAAATTTTATTTTTTTTTTTATTATTTTTTTTCTTTTTGCTTAGATGGATGAAAAATAAAGAAAGAAAAATAAATTTTTTTTTACCCCTTTTTTATTCTTTATTTTTATTTTTCTTCCAAGATGGAGAGAAAATATGGAATGGAAAAAAAAGTTTATTTTCCTTCCTTTTTTTATTTTCCTTTCTTTCTAAGCATAAAAAAAGTAATTTTTCTCTTTTATTTTCCTTTCTCCTGTATTTTTTCTCTTTCTAAAAATAGGGTTAGCGTGAAGTATATTTAACTTTCTTTTATATACATATATATATATATTTATATCTATACTATATATAAATATACAGAAATGGGAAGGATAAACATATTTACTAAGATGTTCTTATTAATTTTTGACTAATTGTTTATAAATAGATATTAGTTTGGTAATTTAATAATAATAAATTAATTTATAGAAATAATATGCTTTTTTTAGGATAAATAATCATTATTCAATTAGAAAAGTAAATATAAAATTAATATGTTATATTTTAGGCTTAGTAATCATTATTTGATTAGGAAAATAAATATATAATTAATATATTATATTAAACTATTAATAGTTATGCTAATTGAATAATAAAATTAAACTATTAGTAATTGTTATGCTAACAAAATTATTAATAAATTTCTTATTTTTTTAATTATATTATTAAATTAAATTAATTTTTTTTAAATTGAAAAGTTAATAGGATAAATAATTAAAATGCACGCAAAAAATTTAAAGCTTTGAAAATTATATTTATTATATTTCATTACTAAAAGTGGGTTTCTTATATAATGATGTACATATATGTATATATATTAATATCATATATAATTTCAGTTTGAAAAGAGAGAAAAATATATGTATATATAATATATTTAGAGCATCCTAATAGTGCTCTTTATTTCAAATAGTATACACACACACACACACACACACACACACACACATATATATATATATATATATATATATATATATATATATATATATATATATATATATAATTTTATTTTATTTAAAAAGTTTTATATCATTTAATTGAAAGTTTCATTCAATATAAAAATATATAATTTTATAATTAAATAATAAAAAATATGTCTTTATATCTATAACATTGAAAAGTACAGTCTATCGTAAGTATTCAATATTACAAGTTAAAAATTTCATTTCAATTGTACTTTCAATATTTAAAAGTCTTTATCATGAATATTTTTTTGGGTAAACTATTATTTAGTCCTTGAGGTTTAACTAATTAACTAGTTAGTTTTTATATTTTGTGAAATTGATTATTTATTCTCTAAAGTTTTATTCCGTCAATGAAATTAGTCCTTCTATCCAAAATTTATCTAATTTACTGTTAAATTAAAATGAAATGGTAAAAATATATGGACTAAATAGTTAAGTAAGTCAAAATTTAAGAACTAAATAGTAGTTTAAATAAGAATATTTCAGTTATTTCATTTTCATTTTAACGGTAAATGGGATTAATTTTAGATGAAAAGACTAATTTTATTGATGGAATAAAGCTTTAGAAATTAAATAGTCAGTTTCACGAAATACAGGGCCTAAATAGTTAATTAGGTTAAATTTCAGATACTAAATAATAGGTTACTCTTATATATATATATATATATATATATATATATATATATATATATATATATATATATATATAAACCTATGAAAACAGGCATCAGAAATGCACATAGGCATCTTAGCTAAGCTGACATCTTTATAGTAATCACATCATTCGATCCGCACCAAAACTTTATCAAAAATATAATAAAAAAGATATACAAAAATAGAAAATGATAGAACCCCAAAGGACAAGGGGAAATAAAACTCAAAAAGTATTTGTCATAAATATTCAATATTACTTATTTATTTTATTTTTTGTTAAGAATAATATTTTAATTTTTTTGAATATGTTAGACCTTTAGTAATAGAAGCATTTACATTTTTTAAAATATTAAAAAACTATTACAAAATTATCAACTTAAAATTAATTTAGCAATGTCCTAATTTTTTTTTATTAATATCACAATATTCTTTCATTCGTTAAATTATTATTATATATATTTAATATTATTAATTAAATTTTATCAATACAAATTTTAGAAAATAAAAAATTTATATTTAATTTTTTTATTTTATAAATTAAATTATGTTTTAAAACGAATCATAATGAGTCATTTGGGAAGCAACGAATCATAATAGAGGATAAACAAATTTATATAAGAGTCTCTCATTAAATTCTTTCTAATTGTACATTTATAATGAGTAATATAATTATTTGTTAATTAAATAATACAACTATTTTGTTATATTTAATTTAAATAAAGAACAATGAATTTAATTATAATAAAAAAAGCAAATAGTTATTATTCATATATAATTATGAATGTAAATATATAATTAATATGTTATATTTTAGGAATAGTAATTTGTTAATTAATGAATTAATTCGAATTATATAAATGGCATGCTATTTTTTAAGATTAGTAATCATTATTCAAATAGGAAAATAAATATATAATTAATATGTTAAACTAGCTATTTGTTAATAGTTATTGACTTTTAAAATTGATTTTGAACAAAACTAAAAATAAACTTTAACCCCAAAAACTAAAAGAGGTATTTAATAAATTACGATTTATTTTTTAGTTCAAAATTAATTTTTTATATAAAAATAATACGAAATTAAACCATATACTTTTTGAAAAAGCAAACATTAAATGATGATTACATAGATACCTAGAGAAATAAATTAATAAATTATTTATTTATTAATTATAAATAAATTGATATTTATATAATGAGCAAAAAATTTTAAAAAATAAGAAATTTTGTCTAATTGATTAAACTGGTTGAACCGTGAACCAATGACCTATCTGGTTCGATCATCGTTCTGGTTTTTAAAACAATAATGCATATAGATACTGAAAAAATTATTGTTGATTTTCTGGAAAAATATAAATTAAATTATAATGTGTTAAAAAGATCAAGTTTATTAAAAGTAATAAAAACATATGACCTACATTAAAATTATAAGAAAATAATAAATATACCAAGTATTAACATGAAAATCAACTTATAATTAATAATTAGACAACACAATAATAACAAAATAAATTAAAAAATCATAATAAAATGTATCTATCAATTCTTTTATTTTTCTTTTCTAACATATTCTTGAACATAATAATATCATTTAAAATTATAAAAAATAATTTATTTAGATATACTTGACTCATCTTTTTTTAATATTGTGTATGTATTACTAAAGTACATTCACATATTTATACATAATCTATAATTATTTTGTGTCATAAGTCTAATTGTATTAAAAATGCACAACTATATAACTTAGATAAGATTTATTATGTATAATTACAGTTTCATTGAATTTTTAGAATTTTATATGAAAAATTAACTTAACTTGAATTGAAAACCAAAGTGAATTTAATAATTAAGTTGTATAAATGTTGTTTCATGATAATCTTAAAAATCGACTAATAAGATTTCGGCCTCATGATATTCATTTGAGAAGTTTTATATCATTTTAATTAAAAACTTCACTTAATATTGTGGACCCTCAATTTTACACCCTCAGCATCCAACCGTAGCTTTAGCACTTGCTGAATTTAACTCATTGCATGGAGTTATTACGGTGGTCCCGTTAACCGGTTAGCGGGCAGGCCCCCGAAAGAAAATTTTTTAGACTTCATTTACATTGCTACCAAGCACCCAAATTTCTTAAACTCCATACCAACAATCAATCTCTTAAAAAAAAAATATGCCTTGAAAAACGTGTCAGTGCCATGTGGCATGCGGCGACGTATCAGAGCTGTGCGGCACCGCATGCCCTTTGTGCAACGTGCCGCAAATGTCTAATGTAGCGCTGCACAGGCCTGGTGCGGCGCCGCACCAGGCTCTACGAGCTCTAGTCCATGTGGGTCCCACCTGCGCAGAAAATGACCCTTTTATCTATTTCAGTCCAATTTTCAGCCATTTCTAGCCCTACCCCTTATGGTCTTTTTACATTTTCATTACCTAAACTACCCTCACTCACTTTTCCTATAAAACTCCCCTTCACTTATCATTCCAACACACCTCTTGAATTTGAGTAGATTGCTATCCTCAAATTCCTCTCTTCTTCTCCCTCCAATCACTCTCTAATTAATTAATTAATCTTTTTCATTAATTAATTAACTCACCCTAACCAAGTTAATTAATCTTTTTAATTAACTAAGACTATTTTTTAATTAATCACTAAATTAATTAATTAATTAATCTTTTTAATTAATTAATTAATCGCTTTTTTTCAAAAATAATTCCTTTTTCCAAAATCAAATTAATCATTTTTTTTAATCCACCTTTCATCCAAATTAATTAATTAATCCTTTTAATTAATTAATCACTTTTTTCCAAAATCAAATTAATCCTTTTTCTTAACCCACTTTTTCATCCAAATTAATTAATTAATCTTTTTAATTACTTAATCCATCCATCTTTTCCTTCATATTAATTAATTAATCTTCCAATCCATCTAATCACCCGGTCCCGATAAAATGGAATTTCGGTCCGGTAAAACCCTTCGCCCAATAAAAGTCAAGGTATCAGCATTTTTTCTCACTTTCAACACACCCAAACCAAAATCAATCTGATCAACTCCTAAACCCCTCCACTTAACCGTAGAATAAACTACATGGATTTTGATCCCCATTTAATGAGGTACGTAGGGTTGTTTGGAATCTAAATCCAAACCTCAAATCCAAATCCCAATTAATCCTTTTTTCCTTTTTTTTTAATTAATTTGTGAATGTTTTATTTTTACCATTTATTCATATTTTGCCATATTCATGCATTTTCTTTAAAATCATCTTATAAATATCATTCATGAAATCTAATTTTCAAGTCAAATTAAACTTAAGAGCCAAATTTTGATTATTTAAAACCAAAAACCTAGTCTCCGAGCTCAACCTGGTTCAAAGGCTAGTGATTTTTATCATTGGGCTAATTAATTTAAAAATTAATAAATTGGAGTCAACTGGGTTTTCCCTTAATTTTTTCATTTAAAAATAAATTAGGGTGCCGACCCCTAAAAACCATTATTCAAAATTAATCGATCCAAACCCGAGGGTTCCATCGTGAGTCTAAATCCAAATGAGCATATCGGTTTCCTTTAGAGGACCGGGCCGGTGCTCGGGTGAGGCCTCACAGCTGGTGACTCCGCTGGGGACTGGTTGCCACCTTTTTTTAATAAAAAGGAAGATAAGGGGATTATTATTTGGTTGAGGAAATTTTTTTCAAAATAATCTCCTTTTGGCTCATTAAGTATAATTTGACTTTCATGCATCACTTTGCATAATAAAGGCTCCTTGCCTAAACCTTAGTTTTAGGAAAACTTTTTGGATGGCAAGTAGCATTAGCTCGACAACTCTCTTTGAGTATGTTGGGAGATAGCGAAAGCATTCCACCTCGCGACAAATCCCCGATTATTTTGGTGGTACAACGAGCAGTCAGTACTATTGGACCCACGCGAGGCTCTTTGCCTCAAATGTGATTAGGTATATCGATACTCTAGTGGGACAGGGACCCTTAAATCAAACCAGCCTTTACCCTTGTGCATATAGTCGGTTTAGCCTTTGACCTTAGGTTCCATGTATCGTAATAATCGATACTTTTGCATGTTCATGAAACCCTTTTCAGCATGCATCATGCCATGATCATGTATACACAACATGAGAAGCTCAACAAGGTCAAACACCTCAAAGACCCAAACTAGTGGTCCGTTACCCTAAAAACACCTCACACACTCACCCTGTAACATATAAACCTGGTGACCAACCATGTGGAATGAATCCTTCTCCCGACACGCCTTCACATTCATGCCATCTTTCCTTCAATGGTTAATTTCTTCAACTTCGATCAAGACACCATGAGCGCTTTCTTCACCAGCCTCCTCAAGAAACAAGAGGAAACTTTTTAAGCTGCACTTACCACTGCTCTTCAGACCTAAGCTAAAACTTTCACCAATGCTCTCAATGCTCAGTCTGCCACCTTTACTGATGCCCTCAACGCCCAACGCCAGTCCATCTTCAATGAGGTCAAAGAAATAACCAATGCCACTGTCACTCCCTCTCCTGCTCATGTTGAGCCTGCATCTGCCTAAGCCCGGACTAGCCATACCTCTACTTTTACTCCTCCCATTATCAATCTCACTGATAAAGGGAAAGCACCTGAGACTTCAACCTCTCTTACCATGGACTTAAACACAACCACTCCCTCTCCCACTATGAATCATTTTCAAAGTGGAGATTTCTTTAGCTTTCCCGAAGCTAAGAAATTGATGGAGAAAGTTGAGGTCATGGAAAAAATGCTCAAAAAAGTAACAAGGCACGAAGACATGATAGATGTTGACTCCTTAGCTCTCTTCCCAAATGCACGAGTTCCACCAAAATTCAAAATGCCAATCATGGATAAGTTTAATGGCACCACATGTCCCAAAACTCATCTCAAGATGTATGTGGGTGCCATGAGACCTTTCGGTGTGGACGACGAGCTCCTTGCTCAGTTATTCCAACAGTCATTGATTGGAGTTGCTATTAAGTGGTTACTAAATCTCAACAAAAATCACAAAAAGACTTGGGATGGCATATGTAATGCATTTGTCAAACAATACCACTACAATATTGAGGTGGATGTCACCCATCGAGATTTGGAAACCACCAAACAAGGGTCAAGAGAATCCTTCACTGCATTCCTTACAAGGTAGAGGACAAAAGCGGCTCAAATGGTGAACCATCTATATGAAGTAGAGCAAATTGACATCATTATCAAGAACCTCCACCCCCAATACCTGATGCATTTGCAAACATAGTATCTCCCTAACTTCAAAGCTCTCATTGCCACCGCCATCAAGATTGAGGATTTGATTTAATTAGGATGAATCAAGGATGAATCCTCTAGGTGTCACAAGAAACCCACCAACACCACCTAAAGAGAAGGAGAGGTAAATGTTATGTCCTGTCACCAGCCGATGAAGTTAGAAACAAGGAGGACTTTCTCTGAGCTGGGCATGCCCCTTAGCGTTGTTTATAAGAAAGCCCTAGAGGCCAATTTGTTTAAGCCCTTAGACCTATGACCTCCTCCAAACCCCTTGCCCAAGGGTTATAATGCTAATGAGCACTGTAACTTTCATCAAGGGCAGGGGCACAAAACTAATGCATGCCAAGTTCTGAAGCATAAAATCCAAGACCTCATTGACAGTGGAGACATTATTGCTCCCATACCCAAAGTCTAGCACCACCACCAACCCTTTTCCGAATCACCGAGCTCACCCGACCATCTCAAGCTTCATCCAATAACCGGTATTTTGATAAGAGTGCCAACACTGTTGTGCCCTTATCCAAGTCCTTCGGATCCATGTCTAAGTCATTTGAGTTAGTGTGAAAGTCACTTAAGTCAGAGTCTATGTCAGAGTCTTTTGAGTTTGTTTCTATTAAATCTTTTTTTGAATTTGAGTCTGTTAGGTCTTGTCCTTTTGAGTCTGTATTTCATCTTTTAGGCTTATCCTTTAATGTACTTATGATGGGACTATTATCAGTAATAAAAAGTTTAAACTTTCTGATTTGTTTTAATTTCTTTCTAATTGATCTTTAAATGGGACATCTTGAAAAAAAAAAAAAAGAACAAAAAAAAAAATGAAAAATACAAAAAAAAATGATAAAAAGGGCAAAAGGATTAATTATGGCATAAAGGAAAAAAATCAAAAATCCCATACCTTGCACTTGCATGGCAGCAGTGAAAAAGCTCATGGATTATTCTATACAAGATAAGATATGGATGATCCAAACTTCACAGTTCACAAGATCCCGACCTACACAAGAAACCTATCAAGGAGAAGCTATGGAGAATGAAGACCATGATTATCGATGCAGATTAGCCGAGCACTTCAACTAGAAGATGAAAGACAAGGGTTCACAAGAAGGAAATCCAATTCTAGGAGAAATAAAAGCCCTTATCCATGATCCAAGAGGAAGTTCAAGCTAAACTGGGCTGGACAGTGTAAGCTCAAGAAGATCCTATATGACAGAGGCACCATCTTTACGGATGTAGACTGAAATGAATTCTCCCATTATGCCAACCTGGATAAGCTGAAATGATACATCATCTGAAGATGACATCTGCATTTCATTCTTATTTCTCATGCATATGTAATCAGAATTATGTGGACCTTATTCTCCCTAAAAGAAATAACCAATAGAAAAATGATGTAAGGGATACGTAGGCAACCCGATTCGGGTGCGGTCCAAATCATAATATAAAATATTTTGTTTGTATCGCATTCTCATTTTCTTTGTGCCTAGTACATCATTCACTTGATTCTTTTGCCTAAACCAAAAAAAAAAAAAAAAAAGAAGAGAATGCTCGCTAAGCTGAAAACCTGAAAGGGCGGCTTAGGCAGGAATTAGAGCAAAAATAAAAGATGTCTCATTCAGTGATGATCAAATCTTGCAAAATACAAATCCATCATAAAGGATAGCCCTTTCATTGTTGTCTATAGCCTATCCTATTTCATGTAGTCCTATCAACCTGTAATTACTTAAAAAAAAAAAGAAAAAAAGGTCACGTATGAAGTCATGACCTAGCCAGTCCTCCTTTATCTCCTGAGATGTAAATCTCTCATGTTCTTGTCAAAGTCACAGTATGTCAGTCATTACTGTAAGCCATAGTGTCACGCTTCAAGTAGATCCTCGAGTCTCCTTCAAAAATTGAGTCACCCCTCTATTTATGTTGCAATCCTCACTCCACCAATGGCTTCTCTTGTAGCCCATCCTTCCTCAGCTATGTCACCCTCCGCAGGACAACTTGACACTCTTTCTCAATTGGCCAAACCACCTTTATCAACCTCTCTATGATCCCAAGTGAAATCCCAAAATAAACAGTATGATAACTCCTCAGCCAGTCATCACCTGATAACTCTAGCAATGGAAAGTATGATTTGCACAAACTCCAAGAAAGAAAAGTTGAGGGCACGTTCTGAGTCTGTCCCATCTGCCTTAAGACCCTTACCCCCTAGTGGAAAGTCATTCAAACTAAGCTCAATAGGCAAACCACTCATAGCCTCCAGTCATGAAAGATTTAATCCTTTGCTATTGGTGTGCTAAAAATGTCCTCCGGGGTAAGTTGCAAGCAACCATCTTATTCGACCTCTAATTGAGTATCAATAAAGCATGAATAGACTGAAAAACAAGGTCCACCACTTGAAAATGATCCATCAGCCATGCTTTCGAGATAAATCAAAACCTGAAATAGACATCCACAAAGCACCCAAAGCAGAAAGGGTAAGAATAGATAAATTTTTATCACCGGGGAATAACTAGCAAGACAGTTAATCTGTCTAAATCCTTAACAAAGCAATTGAGACTTATCAGTGCCTTTGCCAGCACAGCTCTAGCCACAAAACACCTCTGTTCTATCTACCACTGCGGCATCACCCCAATCAACAAATCCGCAACTGACACTTAAACAGAAAATCAAGGCTCTCATGTTGAGCCTTTGCACCCCTCATATCTCCCTAGTCACTGGAATCATGGAACTTTTCAATCACAGTGGTCAAATTCACTTGACCATCACTAACCATCATCTGACTTACAACATCTTGAGGCAAGTCAAAAACTCCTGAAAAATTCAAAAAAAAAAAAATGTTGGACTTTGAACTCTAGCACCACCAGAGTTGCCTTTGAGTCATAGCCAAGTCATATTCCTATCTTCTTAGAATAGGCACAGCTTCTCCTCAGCAGCACTAAAACATAAACCACGAGCCACCAGATTCTAAAATGTGAAGCAACCTCTTGAACTCCTCGTAGTACCATCATGGCAACCATCTCATACCAACCCAAGTTGAGTTTCTCAATCTTGTCGAGTTTTTCAGTCCAAAAATGCATGACTCTGTAGGACATAAAGGTCACATAAAAAAAATTACATTCACAAAGTAACTGTGTGAATCCACCCTTATGCATCCATGCAACCATTCATTATAGGCATTACCACAAATCATGCATGGCATAGAAGTCAAGCAAAAGGTCCATGAATTCTAAAACATGTATGCATCATATGTGTACTAGTACTTATGCAATCATCTGTGATCATACATCATCATGCATAAGTTGAGCCAATAGCCTCACTAACATCTCCTCAAGCTTACTAGTACTTCCTTAAAGCTGATCGATACCTTTTAAAGTTGACTCGTGCCTCTTTGAAGCTAAATGATACCTTTCCAGATCTAATCAACAAAGCGTGACTTCCAAAGTCCCTCCACTCCCAATAAAGTCCCTTTGCACCTTTTGAAAGGCCTAACCCTTCACATTCAGAAACCCAAGTTTCTTTGGCACAACCAAAATCTTTTGAACCGACTCGCCATAAGCCGCGGCTTGTCCTCAGAATCTCATGAGCTGACTTGCCATAGGTCGAGGCTCTCTTTTCACTAAATTATCTTGTCCAAAATCATCTTTACCTCTAGCATTAAGGCCAAACAGATAGCCTTGATTGAGATTTACCTAAATCTTCTTTACATTAAGGCCGAACAGATAGCCTTGATTGAGATTTGGCCCAAATCATCTTTACCTCCAACATTAAGGCCGGATAGATAGTCTTGATTATTCTTTATCTCTAACATTAAGGCCAAACAGATGGCTTTAATTGATATTTACCCAAATCTTTACCTCTAATATTAAGGCTAGATAGATAGCCTTGATTGAGATCTTGTCCAAAATCTTCTTTACCTCCAATATTAAGGCCAAACAGATAGCCTTGATTGAGATTTACCCCAAATCTTCTTTACCTCCAACATTAAGACTGGACAGATAGCCTTGATTGAAATTTACTCCAGATCATCTTTACCTCCAAAATTAAGACCGGACATATAGCCTTGATTCACTTCAGACCTTTTCTATATTCAACATTAAGGCCGAACAGATAGCCTTGATTGAAATTCACCAAACCTTCTCTATCTCCAACATTAAGGTCAAATGGATAGCCTGAATTGAAATTCACCAAACTTTCTCTATCTCCAACATTAAGGCTAGACAGATAGCCTTAATTGAGATTCGCCCTAAATATTCTTCATCTCCAACATTAGGGCCGAACAGATAGCCTTATTAAAATTCACCGAGACCATTTTCGCAACCAACGTCAAGGCTAAACAGATAGCCATTGATAAAGTTCCATTTATGCTAGAGGTCCTCCTCCCAAAGGACATGACAAGAATACATAAGCCCAGAGTCTGACATGGCACCTCTTCCCAACGTTCACTATCATTAGAATCACCTTTTGTTCAAAGCTAATTCTGATGAGGGGGCAACTGTGAACCCTTAATTTTACACCCTCAACATTCAACCACAGCCTTAGCACTTGCTGAATTTAACTCATTATGTGGAGCTATTGCGGTGGTCCCGCTAACCGGTTAGCGGGCAGGGGGCTGCCCAAGAAAGAAAATTTTTTAGACTTCATTTACACTGCCACCAAGCATCCAAAATTTTCAAATTCCATACTAACAACCAATCTCTAAAAAAAAAAAAATGCCTCGAAAAAAGTGCCAGCGCCATGTGGCGTGCGACGCTGCGTTAGAGTTGTGCGGCACCGCATGTCCTTTGTGCGGTGCGGTCTGATACGGCGCTGCACAGGCCTAGTGCGGCGCCGCACCAGGCTCAACGAGCACTGGTCCCTGTGGCCCTACCAGAGCAGAAAATGGCCCTTTTACCCTTTTCAGTCCAATTTTCAACCATTTCTAGCCCTACCCCTTATGGTATTTTCACATTTTCATTACCTAAACTACTCTCACTCACTTTTCCTATAAAACCCCCCTTCACTTATCATTCTAACACACCTCTTAAATTTGAGTAGATTGCTACCCTCAAATTCCTCTCTTCTTCCCCCTCCAATCACTCTCTAATTAATTAATTAATCTTTTTAATTAATTAATTAACTCACTTTAACCAAGTTAATTAATCTTTTTAATTAACTAAAATTATTTTTTAATTAATCACTAAATTAATTAATTAATTAATCTTTTTAATTAATTAATTAATCGTTTTTTTTCAAAAATAATTTCTTTTTCCAAAATCAAATTAATTATTTTTCTTAATCCACATTTCATCCAAATTAATTAATTAATCCTTTTAATTAATTAATCATTTTTTTCCAAAATCAAATTAATCCTTTTTCTTAATCCACTTTTTCATCCAAATTAATTAATTAATCTTTTTAATTAATTAATCCATCCATCCTTTCCATCATATTAATTAATTAATCGTTTTAATTAATTAATTAATCTTCCAATCCATTTAGTCACCCGGTCCCGATAAAACGGAATTTCGGTCCAGTAAAATCTTTCGCCCACCAAAAGTCAAGGTATCAGCCCTCACTTTCAACACACCCTAACCAAAATCAATCTGATCAACTCCTAAACCCCTCCACTTAACCGTGGAATGAACTAAGTGGGTTTTGATCCCCATTCAATGGGGTACGTAGGTATGTTTGAAATATAAATCCAAATCTCAAATTCAAATCCCAATCAATCCTCTTTTCCCTTTTTTTTTTAATTAATTTGTGAATGTTTTATTTTCACCATTTATTCATATTTTGCTATATTCATACATTTTCTTTAAAATCATTTTATAAATGTCATTCATGAAATCCAATTTTCAAGTCAAATTAAACTTAAGAGCCAAATTTTGATTATTTAAAACCAAAAACCTAGTCCCCGAGCTCAACCTGGTTCGAAAGCTAGTAATTTTTATCATTGGGCTAATTAATTTAAAAATTAATAAATTAGAGTCAACTGGGTTTTTCCTTAATTTTTTCATTTAAAAATAAATTAGGGTGGCGACTCCTAAAAACCATTTTTCAAAATTAATCGATCCGAACCTGAGGGTTCCATCGTGAGTCTAAACCCGAATGAGCATCTCGGTTCCCTCTAGCAGACCAGGCCAGTGCTCGGGTGAGGTTTCACAAATATAAAAGTATATAATTTTATACTTAAATAATAAAAAATTGATTATTAAATCTTTAACAAAAAAAAATGAAAGTCTAGAATAATTATTTATATATTTAACAAGTCATAATAGAGATTAACGTGCGAAATACGTTAGCAAAAATCTAGTGTGTACACATACACACACACATACATATATATATATATACACACACACATACACACACACACACACACACACACACACATATATATATATATATATATATATATATACACGTGCACATACACACACACATATATATATATATGTACGCACACACGCGCGCACACACACACATATATATATACACATATACATATATGTATATACACACACACATATATATAGGTATGTACATACATACATATGTATGTATGCACATGCATCAATATATATATATATATATATATATATATATATATATATATATATATATATATATATATATGTATGTATGTATATTCATACATATGTATGTATGTATATACATACATACATTTATATATATACATATGTATGTATGCACATACATCAATATATATATATATATGTATATATATAAATGTATGTATGTATATACATACATACATATGTATGAATATACATACATACATACGTATGAATATATATATATATATATATATATATATATATATATATATATATATATATATATATATATATATATATATATATATATATATATATATATATATATATATATATATATATCTTTCTCTCTCTCTCTATATATATATATATATACATGAACTACATGTATATATGTACATGTACTGCATATATATATATATATATATATATATATATATATATATATATATATATATATACTATCCTGCCCATATATATATACAATCTTTTCTTTGGATAAGTTTAAAAGTTGACCATTTTTTATTTTTAAATTTAAATATTATTTTAAATATTGACTTTGAAAAATAAATCTTAACCAATAAAACCACAAGCAGGCTTATTTTATCAACTAAAACAAAACCTGAAATTATATTATATAATTTTTAAATCTTTCGTCATCTCGCTGAATTAATTCAAATTAAAAATAATAAATGATAAAAAAATATTACCCTTAATAGATGAAATCATACAAAAATTAAAAATCAAATGAGAAATATAATATGTTGAATAAAATTATAGAATTACAACAGACTTTTCTTTTTATTAAATTAAAACGATCTTGAACACTATGAATGAGAATAACTTTTTTCATTTCTTAATTTTCTTTTTCACACTATTATTAGTGATGGAAATTTTAAATTCAAAATCTCTGCTCTCTATGTTCCTATTTTAAAGATATAATGATGGAATACGGTTATATAGGTGAGATAAATGCATACTTGAACACTTGAGACCTAGTTTAAATCACAAGAGCTCTCACTTTTAAGAGTGAGAGATTTTGAATTCGAGACTTTCCCTCTACATTAAGTGAGATTTCGCCTTTATAATAAATGTTAGGAGATGACTATTCATATTATGTAGTTTACTGCCTAATGGATCCTCAAAGTAGAAAAATTAAGGTTAATATAGACCTTGCAACATCTTTGTATTTACTGTGAGATTTTTTAATACATTATATATTTTAACATATAAGATGTGAGCGGAAAATAAACTGGTACATAAATAAAATTTATCATACTCCATCATCACAGAACCCAATTGGCAAAAACGATCTTTTAAAAAAAAAAAAAAACTCAATGGGCAATTTGCAAACCCAATGCCCATAAAAGATTATACAACTCTTGTTAGTAACAAGTGGGATATCCCATTGGCTCCACAAGTCCATGTGAATAGACCAGCCATTCTTAGGCTGAGCTCTATCATTCAAATTTAATCCCAGCCCATCATCTATTTTCTGGACTATATGGCTTTTTGCTCGAGCTTCTTCATTGCTAGATTGGACATCTCCACTTTCATAGGCCCCAAGCAGTCCAACTTATTATTGGGTTTTGTGTAAGGAATTCAGGCTTGAATGTTAATTGAATTAGTACCGCGAGAATCGACATCTGGTATTACTTCAACATTAAATGAAAAAAAGAGGGATTCAGATAAAATTAAGACCATAATATAAATTCTAACCCTATCTAATAATTTCAATGTGAGTTTTGATAGGAAAGGGAGAAATATAACTATTACTGGGTATTTGTTTTAGTTGTTGGGAGCTAATTGATATTTTATTTTTTGGAGATAATTATAAATATGAGGTATGAACTTTTAATTTTTAATTTTTTTTGTGTTTAAACTAAATGTTTTTGTAATATAGTGTTTGAACAGAATAAATTCCTATTAATGTGATGTTTTACTTTATTTTAGTCTTGCCTGAGTGCTAACTCAATTTTGTGAGCCCCAATATCTCACTAATATATGATTCACATTAGATTTCTACTAACAATTTCAATGAAAAAACCAAATTGCCCCCTTATTTACTCTTTCCTCTCCTCCCCTCCTCCTCCTCCTCCTCCTTCTTCTTCACTCTAAATCCCTAAAATAAAATCAATGACTTTAACTCCACCGTACTAGATTTTAATCTCTATTATATGGGTTTACATATTTAAAGGAACAATTATATTGATGGGCTATTTTGTAAGTGGATCTAGTTTAAGCGATTCATTTATGTGAAACCCATAGACTTCAGAAATTAATATGAGTTAAAAAGTGGATATCCACTCTTGACTCATGGAAGCTTAATGGGATTGTAATAGTTTAGTATATAAAGAGTATAGGGTTATAGTTCCCAATAGTAAAATTATTTAGCTTCTTTCTATTCTCTACTTGTCAAAGACAACGAGATGAGTAATCTTAAAAAACTACAAATTTGACTGAAGAAGGCTATATCTGCTATTCAAGCACTCGTTCATCATTCATTCTACAAAAGTTTGACTGTTATAATGAATACAAGTATTTATATATGAATTTCCTTAGTAAATCTAGTGATGAGAATCCACATGCCTTGAAAGAAGTTTTCAAATACATGTATAATAAAGACTTCAAGAAGATTCTTCAAGGGAGCCATTTCTATCAAGATAGCTTCAAAAACATGTAATTCAACTATTGTACATGATTGATGAATCATTCAAGAAGAATATGAGGCTGCATGAAGTTTTCTAAAATCCAATTAAGGAAATTTGGATAATGAGTTTTTTATATGGATCCAATTGCATTCAAGGAAACTTCAAGGGTTTAATTAACATATTCAAACCCAATGTCAAATTGAAGAGGTCAAATTACATTCCAAATGGATCGGCCAAATTTATTCATCTAATAACTTTGATTCAAGTGGAAGAAGGTCAAAACATGAAGAGTCAAGTTTCAAACATGGTCATGAGAAGAAATTCTACAAGTCCTGAAAATGGAACTCGTTGTGGACGCGATAAGTGTCACGAGTGCAACAGAAGTTAGGTATGTCTTTGTCACAGGAGCAACAAGTGTCGCGGGCGCAATAGAAGCTGGACCGATTAAATTTTCCCATTTTCTGAATTTGATTATTTTAGTTTATTTTTTAATTTTTTAGACCTTAAACTTATCATATTTAGCAGCCTAATTCAATAATAACTTATTATTGTTTAGAAAATAATTTCTAATTAAAAATCTTCAATCCTTGTATAAGAAGATTTCATAGTCCATAACTGATTCTAATTTAGGATTGAGCCTTTATATAAACTCAACCATTCTTGTAAAAATTCAAATTATTCATTTAATAAAATTCATTTTTACATAAGACAATTTTCTCTTGCTTTTATTCTTGCTTGAATCAAGTTCATGCAATCAAAACTAATTACTTTGTGCATATCTATTCTAAGGTTCTCTTTCATGAGTTGGTATTGTGTTGTGAAGTTTATCTCCCAAGCTGAAAATATTCCAAAGTGCTCTATCATGGGCTAGATTTGGGTCCCAGACTTGGAAAAATCTAATTTAGCTTTCCAAGAGATTGCTTCCAAGCGCAAAGATATTGGATATCAAGTTTAATATACTTGGGGTGATCAGTTTGGCATCAGAGTTTAGGCTCTAAATTAGGTTATATCTTTTCTTTTCATTTATTTCTGTTTTGTTCTTGTTTCCATGTTTGTTTTCATTAATTCCATTTGTTTTCATTTCGTTTAATTCCAATTATTTTCATTTCATGTCAAAAAAAAAAAAAAAAATCATCTACATTTTCCTTATGTTAGTCTTGTTTCATTGATTCCCATTTTTCATATTCTTTATGTTTTGTTAAAATCAAGTGTTGGAAGATCATAACTGTGGAAAATCATTCAAATTCAAGAAGTAAAGAAGGAAGGAATTGACTCCCAAAGTTGTCAACTTCATTTGGTTTGGCTTCCAAAACTTAGTCTTCAAATTTATCTTGTTAGTTTTCAGTTTTCTTTCTTTTCAATTGTTACCCTAATCAAAATTAAAAAAAAAAAAAAAAGAAGAAATAAAAATCATCCAAAAAAAGAGAAAGAAGAAGAAAGAAAGAAATTCTTGGCAAATTTGAATAGTTAGGGTTTTATTTTGTTTTATTCAAATTCTATTATGGAAAGGACCAACAAATTTAGCAATCTACAAGGAATTGACCAAGTCAAAGCATCCTTCCAAAATAGGTTTGATTCTTCCTAATCCTAATCTAATTTTTATTTCTTTTACTTCTCCTCAATTGTTCTTGAAATTTCAGTCCTTATTCTTATCCAATTACATTTCCTAACCCAATTAGGATACTTATATTGTTTTTCTAGTTCTATTAGGATTTCAACTTTTGTTTTTCCAACTTCAATTAGCATTTCTAATTTTTACTTTAATTTTATTTCCTAATCCAATTAGGATTTTTGTTTTTCTAGTGTCATTGGGATTATCTAGTTCTTGTTTCTTTGAGTCTTTTTACCTTGGATTTCATCATTTTCATTATAATTTAGTATAGATTGTATTAATTTGATCTTTGTAACTGATCTTGGCAAGAGATTTGAGTGGTTAAAGATAAGAGTTTGAGCTCATAAAGAGAAAAGTCATGATAAATTGAGTGAAACATGAGTGATTGAGTGCCAATTCTTGAGTGAAACATGTGAGAGAGTGCAGTGAGGTATCATTTTACTTTACTAATATTCTTTTCAGGTTTTTACAATGAATCAAGATTAGGAATTTTAAAGGAATTAATGGAAATTAGACAAACGGTAGGTATGTGGATATTGAGGGATGAAGAATGTAATAACATTTTTCATACAAGATGTCGTATTCAAGATAGAGTACGCCGTATGATCATTGATAGAGTTAGTGTTGTCAATCTTGCAAGTCTTGAACTTGTTGAGAAATTAAATTTACCCACTAGAAATCATCCAATACCACACTCATTGTATCTATTGAATAAATATATTAAGATTAAAGAGCAAGTTTTAATTTCATTCTCTTTAGGAAGGTATAAAAGTGAAGTTTGGTGTGATGTTATACCTATGAATGTGACACATGTTTTATTTAGAAAGCCATGGACACATGCTAGTCAAGAAAAACATATCAAACCTACGAACCACTGCAAAGTCCCACTAAAAGATGGCAAGCATACTATCTTCATTTATCTTTCTCAAAAAGAATTGTATGATGATCGAGTGAAGATGCAAAAAAGAAGAGAGGAAGAGCTTCGAAGGCAAAATGGTGATGTCGAGCTTGTAGTGACAAAATTGAGTGTGTCAAAAAGGAAGAATGAAGTGGGTGAGAGTTTCAAAAAGAAGGAAAGTGACAAACAAAATGAAACTGTGGAAGTTATTCATGAAGATGACTTATTACCTTTAGAGCTTGAAAGTGAAGAGTTCTCATTAAAGGTTGAAGAAGTTATTACACATGAAGAAATTCTAGCCTATAAATGTCCTTAAGAAGTTGTTCAAAATAAATCTGACTTTATTGTAAATAGTAAAATAAAAGAAAAATAGTACATAGAAAAATATTGTGAGATTGAAAAGAAAAAAAGTGAATGTGGAAAAAAAGAATTAGTGAGTGAGGAAGAAAATGAAGAACTTTCAATTGAGAGAAAAGAAATATTAGAAAGTTCAAAAGAAAAGATTGAGAGTGAAGAGAGAAAACAAGTGGGCATTATTGAAGAAGAAAAGAGAGTTTTGTTTTCTAATACTAACATGTTTGAGTTTTCTTTGTTTAGATTTGTTTCTCTTTTTCAGGATCTTAAAGAAGGATTGTCATGGGATAAAAGAGGTGATAAAAGTAATGCATTCCCTACTTCCAAGTGCTAAAGTCAAGATTTGAGGATGAGTCATCTTGACAAGGGTGGGAATGATGAGAATCCATATGCCTTGCAAGAAGCTTTCAAATACATGCATGATAAAAACTTCAAGAAGATTCTTCAAGGGTGTCATTTCTATCAAGATACCTTACAAAGACATGCAATTCAACTATTGTATATGATTGACGAATCATTCGAGAAGAGTATGAGGTTACATGAAGTTTTCTACAACCTAATCAAGGAAATTTGGATCATAAGTTTTGCATATGGATCCAGTTGCTTTCAAGGAAACTTTATGGGTTTAATCAACATATTTAAACCCAATGTCAAAATGAAGAGGACAAATTACATTCCAAATGAATGGGGCCAAATTTATTTGCCTAATAACTTTAATTCAAGTGGAAGAAGGTCAAAACATAAAGAGTCAAGCTTCAAACATGGCCATAAAAAGAAATTCCACAAGTGCTGAAAACTGAACTTGTCGTGGGGACGACAAGTGTCATGGGCGCAGTAGAAGCTAGACTAATTAAGTTTTTCTATTTTCTAAATTTAATTATTTTACTTTAATTTTTTATGTTTTTGGGCCTTAAATTGATCATATTTAGCTGCCCAATTTAATTATAATTCATTGTTGTTTAAGAATTAATTTCTAACTAGAAATCTTCAATCCTTATATAGGAAGATTTCCTAGTCCATAGCTGATTCTAATTTAGAGTTGAGCCTTTATATAAACTCAATAATTCTTGTAAAATTTTAGTTTATTCATTCAATAAAATTTGGTTTTACTTAAGATATTTTTCTCTTACTTTTTGATTCTTGCTTCAATCAAGTTCATACAATTAAAGTTAATTACTTTGTGCATATCTTTTCTAAGGTTTTCTTTCACGAGTTGGTATTATATTGCAAAGCTCAACCCCTAAGTTAAACATATTGCAAGGTGCTCTATCTGGGTCGAGAACTTCAAAAAATATGATTTACCTTTCCAAGGGGTTGCTTCTAAGTATAAAGATATTGGGTCTCAAGTTTAATATTCTTGGGATTTGTATCATCTAGCATGATAGATTTTAGGTGTTAAATCAATAAAGAATTATGTGATTATAACAAGTGGTATCAAAGCTCGCACAAGCACAAGCACACGCACGTGCGCGTGGGCACACACACAACACACACACACACACATATATATGCATGCATGAATGTATGTACATATTGTGAACCCTTAATTTTGCACTCTTATTATCTAACCACTGCCTTAACACCTGTTAAGATTAATGCACTACTCAAAGCTGTTATGAACATTCAAATTTCCTAAACTTCATGCCAACCAATCTTAAAAAAAAAAAGAGCTGTCATGTCAGTTGCACGCGGCAGCCCTGCAGCACCGCATCATGTTTGTGCGGAGCTGTAGGTCTAACTTGCAGCCTGCCACACTACTCTGGTGTGGCGCCTCACCTCTGTGATGTTGGTGGTCCCCTTTCTGTGTAGAAAAATGTCCAAAATACCCCTCTAACTCAATTTTTGGCTTTTTTCCAGCCCTACCTCTCATTGTCTTTTTACTTTTTAAATTCCTAAACTACCCTCACCTAGTTTTCTTATAAATACCCCCCTTCATTCTCCCATTTTTCGCACCTCTTGAATTTGAGTAGATGGCTATCCTCAAATTCCTCTCTTCTCCTCCCTCCAACCACTCTTTAATTAATTAATCAATCTTTTTAATTAATTAATTATCTTATCCTAACCAAGTTAATTAATCTTTTTAATTAACTAATTTTTTTTAATTAAAATTAATCACTTAATTAATTAATCTTTTTAATTAATTAATTAATCACTTTTTTCTCTAAAATTAAATTAATCCTTTTTTAATCCACTCCTCACCCAAATTAATTAATTAATTAATCATTTTAACTAATTAATCCATCCATCCATCCATCCATTTCATTACATTAATTAGTTAATTAATTATTTTAATTAATTAATTAATGTGCCAATAAATCTAATCATCGGATCCTCAATAAAATGGAATTTTGGTCTGGTAAAACTCTTTGCCCTCTAAAAATATTAAATTGTTATAATTCTAAGATAAAAATATTAAAATATTTTTTTATTGATTTTGATATATAGAAATAAAAATAATTAATACAAAAATGTTTAGTGGAAAATAAATAAAGGGTAAAATTGAAAAAAAAATACCTTTTTGAAATTTTAAAATAACATATAAATTGGAAAAAAAAATTTTCTAAATTGACAAATATTATAGAACGGAGGGAGTATTATCTAAGTTATATAATCGTGTATGTTTAATACAATTAGAATGATAACACAAAATAATTATAGATTCTATACAAATATATAAATGTATTTTAGAAGTTAATACATAAATAATATTCCAAGAAGACTAAAACATATCTAAATAAATCATTTTTTACAATTTAAAATGATATTTTTATATTCAACAATATGTTAGAGAAAATAAATTAAATGAATTGATAAATACTATTTATTATAATTTTTTAATTTATTTTATTATTGTTATGTTGACTATTTATTAATTATAGGTTGATATTCATGTTAATATTTGGTACCTTTAATGTTCTCTTATAATTTCAATATAGATTGTATATTTTTGTTAATTTTGATAAAATTTGATTTTGTGATATATTATAGCTTAATTTCTATTCCTCCAGAAAATCAATAATATTCTTTCTAATGTGCTTTTATAAATTTAATATCAATATTAATTGTATACAATATATTTATCATGTGATATCATATTATATCATAAATTCAAAAAAAATATATGTAATTATTATATCACATGAATACTTATAAATAATTTAAATTTGATGTTATGAATAATAATTACTAAATTAAAAATTTTGTAATTTTGATTTCATATTTAATTAATTTTTAATAATGATTAATTAATCTTTTTAGTAATGAAAATTGTAAGTAAATTTAAATATTTATAAAATCACAAACAAATTAATTTTTTAAAAAAATATACATTTAGAAATAGAAATTTTGATATTTAAAAATAAAATAATAAAATTTTACTCATTGTTGTTAAAGAAACTCTTAATTAATGCATCTTATTTTTCTGTTATGTCTTCTTATAGAAATAAAAGTAATTTTTATAATTTATAAATTATTAAAAATAGTTAAAATAACTAATTTTAAAATTTATAATGGGACAAAGTAATAATTTAGAAAATAAAAGTCAAATTATAATTTCTCTAACTTGTTAATATTCAAATAATCAAAGTAAAAAAAATTTCTCTAGTTTCTAAATATTTGAAAAAACAATTTTACTCATTATTATTAAATGAACTATCAATTAGTGTTTTTTTTTTCTGCTACGTCTTCTTATAAAATCAAAAGTAATTTTTCTAATTTATAAATTATAACTAATAGTTAAAATAACTAATTTTAAAATTTATAATCAGATAAAGTAATAATTTACAAAGTGAAAGTCAAATTAGACGCCTTCTTATAGAATCAAAAGTAATTTTTCTAATTTACAAATTATTACTAATAGTTAAAATAATTAATTTTAAAATTTATAATATGACAAATTAATAATTTATAAAATGAAAATCAAATTAGAATTTTTCTAACTTGTTAATATTTGAATAATCAAAATAAAAAAAAATATCTTTAGCTTCTAAATATTTAAAAAAATTAAAAAATAAAAATTATTCTAATTGAATTCTTTTTTTATTTGAATTAAATATAATCAACTATATATTAAATAATAATTATTTTATTCTTTCCTTATTCTAATTAAATTCATTTTTCATTTAAATTAAATTAGATTATTAAATTATTAAATTATAATAACTATATAATTATAAATTTATAATATAAATAATTAGATATTAAATAATAATTACTTTATTTTTTCTTATTTTAATTGAATTCATTATTTTTCTTGTTTAAATTAAATATCATTAATTATATATTAAATAATAATTATCTTAGTCGATCCTTATTGTAATTGAATACACATTTGCTTCTTTAAATTAATTATAATTAAATATTAAATATAATTAATTATATATTAAATAATAATTATTTTATCATTTTCTTATTCTAATCGAAATCATCATTTATTATATAAATTAAATATAATTAT
>CANTUT010000912.1:7500-147500 GCA_947687605.1 Reutealis trisperma
ATTGCTGCAATTGAGAACCATGACTAAATATTTTCTTTAGCAGATTTTTGAGCTTCATTGGTTTAGTCTCACTTTGCACATTACCCATTTTAAACATCACATGGATTCATATATATCATATATATTTCATAAAATGGACAATGTACATAGGTATGGTCATGGATTCTATAGGTCCACTTCTTATCCATAAGGAATAGATTAGGGATTTAGGTTAAACAACTTAAAAACATGAAATACAACTCTTGTATCTTTATGCTCTCTCTAGGCATCCTCATGGGTTGAACATCTTCTTGTTATTGCATCTCCATATCTCTAAATGTACATTAGTAATCTTGGTATTTCAAGGTGAGATTACAAATAAAAAAGAGCTTATAGACTCAATAAATTTAATTTACAGTCTAAATAAGTAATTAACATGTAATTACTTCCCATCAAATAATAAATTAATTACTACAAGTCCATACAAGAAATCATACATTATGGTTTCCTAATTCGTGACCTACCATCTATCCCTCTCAAATAACAACAAAACATATATATATAGCAATTGTATTTATAAATATGTTGTTCAATTTTGTAACATTTCTAAAAACCATTTTGAATATCACATATTCAATGTTTTTATAACTTATAATCATATTTTAAGTCATAGAATTAATTTGATTGAAAACTTAAATCTTTGGAAAAATAAAAATTGGATGTTGACATAATGCAAATTGCGACCATCATAGCCACAATACGGATTTCATGGTGTGAGGTTTCACCCAAGTTTCAGTCTAGTTCGCTAAAGGAAATTGAAATGCTCTTTGGGAGAAACATCACGATTGGAACCCACTATGAGTTCAAAAATTATATTTTATAAATTATTTTGCAAAATGAGTCGCTATTTTAATTTTGTTTATTTTAGTTGGGAAAATTAAAGGAAAAATCTGTTTTGATTAACTTCAAAATTATACCATTTATCCCAAGAAAAACACCAATCCTCGAATGACCAAAAAGGGCTCGAGGACTAGGTTTTGTTTAAAATAATTCAAGAAATTAGTTTGGTTTAAACACAAAATACCTTTTGTAAAAAAGAAGTTTTTATGTATGCATGAACATATATAACATGATGTATGAAATAAATATTATTAATGCAATGCATGTTAAATATCAAGCAATAACAAAGTAAAATAAAAGAATTATTACAAATCAAAATGTCAAAATCAAGGGATTTTTCCTCTAACCTTTATGGATTATAGGGAAAGCAAACATTTCTCAAATATAATCTAAACAACTCAAGTAAGAAGAAGTAACAATCTAAACAATTATGATAAAGAAAATAAAGAGTAATAGAAAAGAAAATTGAAGTTTTGATTTTTATATAAGAAAACAATTATAATCTTAAACTATGTGAATAAGGTGATAGGGAGGATGAGTTGTTAATTTTATTGAAGTTGATGCCTCAGAGAAGGCATGTCTATGTATCCCTTTGAGTGGAAATCAAACTCCACTCAGTTCTTCCTTCTTAGGAAACTGCGGTTTTTAAGTCATAGCTTTTGTTATCATATTTTGACTAATTTTAGGGGCTTAGAGATATGGTAATTAGATCATGTTTTAATTAACAAGAATTAGATTTTTCAGATTTAGATCTTAAAATTGGAATTAAAAAAGGAAAAGGAAGAAATATTTATCATTGGCTTTTGACAACGAGGAACGTAGGGCATGAGCTTAGCTCCAGATCTAAGTTCCACCTGCACATAGCTCACTTTCAAGTTTCCATCTTGGCTTTCTTGATCCCTCTCTTAAATGCCCAAATTTGATTCAAGATCCTCCATAAAAAATCCTTAAAAAGATAAGTTTCCTTTTGACTTATTTTGGACTAAAACTCATTGTTCAATTTGCAAGCAATTGTTCTTTCACAAAGAACAAAGAAAAGAATTGAAGATCAAAAGAAAAATTAAGAAACTCTTTCTTCATCTTTTCTTTCTCTCTCATAATTTCTCTTTCTAAAAAATGCTCCAAGTTAAAAATGATGTTCATTCTTAAAGAAAATAAAAACTTAAAGCTTTTATATTCTTTTCCAAGACTTAACCTTTAAGTCTTTGCACCAAAAGACTCTTCCACCATTTTATACTTTATAATTTATGACAAAATGCCCATTTTATCCTTTAGGATTAATGAATATTTTCATAAAGCCAATTGAAGTAAAAATGACCATTTTAACCTTAGTAGAAAATTTTCTAATCGCTAAACCCATCATATAGGCTTATGAATAGTAAATCTTCTCTAATCCCTAAATTGCTTATTTTCCATATCACATATGGGCTTAGGCTACATCTCATGTGTTTAGGATTTACATTAAGTTTAAAATTAAGTCTTTAGTTCAGTTCAAATCATTTTCAATTTAATCTTTCTCGTTTGCGACATAAACAAATTAAGATTTAATTGAATCAAAACTTTTATAGATTAAATATCATAAAATGCTAGGGTCCTTGTAAATTTAATTATATGTTAAATCATTTTACTACTAATTAATTAATTAAACACTTTAATTAATTATTATGGTAAACCATTTACACCTGAAAGGTGATCATTATTAGGTGTGACTTTTTAAGTTTGCATCTAATTAACAATGGAAATGAGATAATATTTTTCTTTACTAATGTGGAATCCTCACTTCATACTTAGTCCATAATCCATGAGTAAAAGTTATTATTCCATATCACTACTACCTAATTAGAAATAAATATTTATAGCTGATTACTTTAAACATCACATAGATCATCGATCATAAATTATCATGCACTAAAATATCTTCATTAAAGATCCCAATCTTACTAGGGTAATGGTTTATGTCAAACTCTAATATGCCTCAATTCTATATCTTTATCTAGGTTCTAATTCTTGATGAGATTATATTCCTACTAGAAACACTTTCTAGTGAATCTGTCTATCCTGGCTAGGAGCTTTAGTTATTAAGAATAGCCAAATAGCATATGGTCTCAATCTTGTTTACTTAAGGTAATGAATTCTATCTTAATGATCTCTTACCTCTATACATAACAAATTAGAACTATCACATACTATATATCCGTATATGAATAGCACATGTATGTAAGCAGCAATAAATCCTAACCAAATGTGTATGAAATACAGTATTCCTCAAGTCAAAAGATTATATACAATGTTATGTTCTAGATGATAAATAATTAATAAGTAGTAAAACTCCATGTTATTATCATCTAACGTCACAAATTGACTATTCATCCTATGCATATCCATGTATTTGCATCGACATTATATGTCAAGTAAAATAAGACTCATTGTCTTTATAATTATCTATATCACATACTAATTATAGAAAACAAATAGAAGTGATAGTCTTTCGAACATATGACCACGAACATATTTAAAATATTTGTATAAGAGCGATCTGTCACTCATACTCTCAACACTTGAGAATGGATCTTCTTATAAATACTTAAGAACTATATTTAATAATATAAAACCCTTTTCACATAATAAATTATTAGGCCTCACCCAAGCACCAGTCCAATCCACTAAAAGGGTTCGAAATGTTCATTTGAGCTAAGCCTCAGGATGTAATCCTTAGGCCCAAATTGATTGATTTTGAAAAGTGGCCACCTTAATTTTATTTTATTTAGAGAAAATATTAAGGAAAAACCCAAATTGACTCTAATTAATATTCCAAAGGAAAATATCGCTAGCCTTGAAACTAATGAGGATTCAAGAACTGTGAACCCTTAATTCTGCACCTCCTAGAATTATAGACCATTCAGTTAGGAAAAGAATCAATTGAGACTCCTAAATCATCCAGGACTCAGTAACAAGCGCAACAGAATTGGAATCACAGAAAACGAACAAGAAATAAGCGAGAACGGGCAAAAACGGGTAGAATGAGTGAATCAGCACCGGTTGCTGTAGAGTCTTATATGGTGCCACAAAGACTTCTATGGCACTGCTGTAGGGGCCTCTGCAGTCTGCAAAGGCTTGTGCTGCAACCGAAGCATGTTTTTGTTTTTCTTTAATCCCACATCGAATATGAACAGCCTCTATGCTTCAACCCTTCCTCTATATATAGATGGCTTCTCTACACTTCAAGAGACAGATTTGGATGCTTAAAAAGCACTAACTTCAAGTAAATTGCTTTGCCTTTGCTTCTTGCTTCACAAAGCAAGTTGGGGAGTTTCTTCTTAATTCCTACTTAACTAGTTTAAAGCTGTTTGCCCATCTCTTTGAGGCAAGTTCATTGCCCAAGGCTCATATCCATCATGTGGAGAAGGTGGAACTGCATTCCAGTGGCCTAAGGCTCGTGTCTCTTATGTGAAGAAAATGAAACTGTGATCCAGTCGTCCGCTCCATCCGCCCTATGTTCCCAAGCCGTAAAAGTGCAAGGTAATCTTTTTTTCCTTTCTACTTGGTTTAAAGTTCATTGCGTCGTTTAGTTAGTTGATTTAAATTAATTCATCTAGGTTGTCAGCTAATCAACTCGGTAGTCAATTAAATTAACTAATTAACTCAATCCTCTTTTAATCAATCAATGAAAACATGATAAAGTGACTAGGCTAAACTAACCCTTTCGCAAAAAGGGAGAACTGCGTGGGTTCTGATTCCCATTCAAAGGGATACGTAAGCATGCTTGGTTCCGGTGTCGAATTCAATTAAAATTAACCAATTCTCCCCCTATCACCTTTTTCACTTACTCTCATTTTTGCTTCCTTTATTTTTTTATTAGGATTAGTTTGGGGAATGTGTGACTTCTCTAGAATCCATAAGGGCTAGAGGAGGTATCCCATATGTTTTGGATTTTATTTGTAATGTTAACTTTCTTTTGGACTATTACTTGTATTTATTATTGGATATGTGGAATCAATGATCATGCATATTATAAATTGTTTATGCATTTTAAACTATTCATGAAATGTATTTTTAAGTTACTTTTATATTATTTGGCCAAACATGTTTTGTTAAACTGAAAACCTATTTCCTGAATCCTGTTTGGTTTTGAGGTTAGTGATTTTTTTTCCTTGGGTGATAATGGGAGTCAAATAGGTTTTTTCCTTATATTTTCCTAAATAAAAATAAATTAAGATGGCAACTCTAAAACAATTTTCAAAAGTAAGGCCAAGCACTTTCTCATGAGTTCTTTTCCAAATGAACATTTTGATTCCTTTTAGCGGATCGAATCGGTGCTTAGGCGAGACTTCACAAGAACTAGATTTTTGATTTATTTTAATAAAATTAGTTTGGCAATGAACTTAGTTGTGACTTTAAAGTAATTTTAATAAATTATGCATATACAATTTAATTGATACATGACATTCATCACATTCACAAGTAAATAAAACATAAAAGTAAAAAAAAAAAAAAGTAGAAAGTTAAATCTAGATTACAATAAAAATCAAATTAGGAAATACTTCCTCTAACCCTTATAGGTTATAGGAAAGTCACATACTTCCAAAACTAATCCTAATCAAATCAATGTAATGAACAAAAAGAAATTAAATTAATGAAGAAGGTGATGGGAAGAGAAGTTGTTTTATTTCAATTTGATTCGATGCTTGATGAATTAAGTATGCCTATGTATCTCTTTGAATGGGAATCAAAATTTACACATTTCTTCCTTCTTGTGAAGGGGTTTATTTAGCCAAACTACTTTATCATATTTTAATTGATTTGACTGATTGAGTTGAGTTCATTGATTGATTTTAATTGATTATCAAGTTAAGTTAGTAAGGTTAGATTTTGATTAACCATCCTAAGTGAATCAATTAAAAAAAAAAAAAGGCAAGGAACCTTGGAGGAAAAAGAGAGAATCCCAAGAAGAAAAATAATAAATAAATCCCAAAGAGGAAGAAAATAAATAAATCCCAATGAGGGAAGCAATAAAGTGAAATAAATAAATAAAGAAAAGGAAAAAAATAAAAGGAAAGGAGACTTACCTTGGGTGACGAGTGATGAATAGTCTCGAACGATAGGCAAAAACTTGCCTTGGATAGTGGGAAGCTTTTCACTTGATGGGTCAGCTTAAGAAGTTGCAATCCAATTCACTTTGCAATGCAAGAAGCAAATAGCAAAGAACAGAACAAAAAGGAAAGAAAAGAAAAGTTTAGAATTAACATGCTTGATTCATGGTGGATCAAGCTGATGGGATGGTTCACTTAATGCAAAACTAATCAAGCAAATCAAGAGGTCAAGAGATCAAGAAACATGAGTGGAAGGACCT
Source organism: Reutealis trisperma (assembly GCA_947687605.1). Classification (NCBI taxonomy): domain Eukaryota; kingdom Viridiplantae; phylum Streptophyta; class Magnoliopsida; order Malpighiales; family Euphorbiaceae; genus Reutealis; species Reutealis trisperma. Next base: position 13,730 of record CANTUT010000912.1, read on the forward strand.
CTATATATAGAGGAAAGGCTGGGAAAAAGCTTCGTACACTTTTAATGTGGGATTCAGTCAAAAAATGAAGAAAAAATGGAATTTCAAAAAATAATTATCTGTCATTGCATGGAAGCCTGTGGCAACCGCAGGTAGGCTTGTGGTAACCGCAGGTAGGCTATGGAAACCATAGGCCACTTTGCAGCAATGGGCCTTTTTTTGCCTGTTTCCCTCATTTTAGCCTGTTCTCACTCGTTTCTTGTGATTCTAGTTGCATTGTGTTTGTTATCAATTTTAGATGATCTAACGATGGTTTAAAGGACAAACAGATAGGTTTTGGCTTCTGAGGCACCATTTTCTAGTTTTTCGAATTTTGGCAATTTTGGCTTCCGGATGTCTATTTACTGTCTATGCGTAAAGCACTAATCCTAGAAGATGTCAAGCTGTGGTTGGATCATAAGGTTGTAAAATTAAGGGTTCACATGAATATACTTGTAATGCCATTGGAAATTATTATCTATTATTACGCAACTATTATATGGCTCCTATGGCACATACTGCTATCAACATGCACACCAGCGAGCTAGTGACCATTATTGGCAGCTTGATGTGCTTACCCTAATACCTGACTGGTGTGCATGCCAGTTAGACTAGAAGCAGCCACCACCAAGCCAATCAAAGCAGCCGTCCTGCCAGTGGCTAGTCCCCCCGTCTTTTTTCCTCTTTTGATTTTGTCCTTTTTAACCTAATTTTTCAGCATTTTTTGGCTATATCTTTTTGGTCTTTTCACTCTTCCAATACCCAAAATATCCCTAACCCTTTGCTTATAAATACCCTCTTTATTTCTATTTTCTACACACCTTGAGCACTTGTTGATAGCTATACATGTGCGCTCTCTCTCTTGCTATCTCTCTCTCTTTTTCTGATTAATCTCTTTATACTCTCCTTGAGTAGTCTCTAAAATTAATTAAATTCTCTTTGATTAATTTTAGTTAATTAATCATTTGAGATTAATTATTTAATTAATCACTTCAATTAATTAATTAATCCACTAAATTAAATTAATTAGTTAATTAATCATTTTAAATAATTAATTAATCTACTTAGCTAATTAGGTTACTCACCATGAGTAATTAATCAACCAATCAATTTAATTCTCCTTAGGTTACTCTCATCAAATTCACGCTCTTTGAATATGATTCTTGCTTTCCAACTTTGATAAAATAAAATTTCGATCCAGTAAGTCCCTCTACTCCTCATATGCTCTAAAAGAAAAGGTATAGCATCTTCTCTCACCCACAAAACCCCCAAATCAAATCAAATTAATCCAATCAATTTCTAAACCCTTCCACTTAACCGTGAAATGAACTACATAGATTTTGATCCCATATTCAATGGGGTACATAGGCATACTTAGAGTTTAACTCCAAGTCTCAAATCTAAATCCCAATTAATCCCCTTCCTCTTTATTTTTATATAAATATTTATATTTTATAAAAAAATTTGTGGTCTTCTTAGAACATATAAGGGATAGAGAAGTCATCCCATTACTTAATTTATGAAATTAATTTTATTATTTTAGAATTAAGAAGTGACTTGTGGTTCTCCTATAATCCATAAAGACTAGAAAGAACACCCTCCTTAACTCGTTAATACTTAACTATTTGTTCTTTATTTTTCGTGCATTTATAATTATCCTATGTCATGCATGAAATCGATTTTTCAAGTCAAATCAAGCTTAGGAGGCAAATTTAGATTATTTAAAATCACAACTTTAGTCCCTAAGTTCAACTTATTTAGAATGCTAGTGATTTTATTCATAGGTAAATTAATTGAAAAATTAATGAATTAAAGTCAAATTTTGGGTTTCCTTTTAATTTTTTCATTTTAAAATAAATTAGGGTGGTGATTATCGAATCCTTTTAAAAAATTCAATCAACTTTTGGGATGATAGTCGATCCAATTATGAGAATTGAAACGCGAAACTAAATCTTAAAAATTGCTTGCCTTTAAAGCTCTTGGGGAGGGGGGGGGGGGGGGGGGGGGGGGGGGGGGGCTGCTGGGGGCTGTGGTGGTTTGTGGGGTGGGTGGGGTTTGCATCCTAGCAAGGTCTCCACAACACCAACTACAAAACTTGAATATAGGGGACAACCTTAGCTCCAGCAGAAAGGCAGGATAGAACTGTTCAAAACTGGCTATAAGTTAAGCTAGTATTGAGTTGACTCGCCAATTCCATCAATGCATCTTCAACAGGCAGCAGGAAAGAAACGTTGGTCAAGGTAGCAGTGGCAAGCACCAAATCGACCGACGACGATCACTCTCGACTCTTAGGAGCTCAGCACTAGGTGTAAGGTGATGAGACGTGCTACTATGCATCTCCAACCCAGTTACTTTGGACACCAATTACTGTAGACCATTACATGTATGTGTTCTTTTTCTATTTTCTCTTTATTAAATGCTTATACTGTGATCTTTTTTGTTAGAATAAATATTGAATATTATGTGTGTTTTCTTTTTTGATAGAATAAACTTTTTTTTTTTGTTAGAATAAATGTTAAGCAAAATGGTTTTTAAATGCTTATTGTTGTTTTAGATATAATAAGTATTTTCTTGATTTTATGAATTTTCTCTGTCTGGTTGGTGAGAAAGCTAGGAAATTGGCAAGAAAATGGAGTAAAGAAAGAGGAGGGTATTAAGCAAATAAGTAAGGCCCATAGTCCAAAAAATTTACTTAAGTGATGTGGCATATGATGTGGAAAAAGTCTCTGATGTAGTGATAATGTATCAAGTTGACTCGTCTAATCTACTAACATGTTGTACCACTTTAGTCTACCGACTGGAATATACTGTCAAGTAATTATATATTGATATATTTTGAAAGTCCAGTGACAAAATCTGAGACAAAAAGATGGTTAGTGACTAATTTGAAATAACGCCTATAGTTTGGTAACCCCCTAGCAATTTACCCCATGAATGATGGGATTAGATCCCCTATCATACTTTTTTAGTATAAGGGGTTTGAACTTATCTAACATCATAAACTCTTAGACCTAGACCTCTTTGATGAAAGGGAGATTTAAGAGCAAGAATTAAGCTTTTATTCATCCCTTCTTTGTATTTTCTCTATTCATCTCCTCCATGACCTTCCATATTTCCTCTTTTTTTTGTATTGAGTTCTACTGGCTAGTGTCGTCTTATTCTCTTTGGGCTCGCCTATAAAGAGAAGCTATGAAATCGGATGTGTGATCCTCTCTCCTCTCTCTCTCCTCTTCAACTATCTCTTTAAATATCCTATTTGATTCTCTATCCTATTCTTGCTTCTCCTATTATGACGAGAGCACTTTTCCTCTTCATAATGCCCTCTAGTCTCTGTATGTATGCTACATTCTCTTTCATGTAGACGTCCCTCTCATTAAGGGGCATTCATGAGAGGGATGATATTTTAGGAGTTTTGGGCATTTTGGGGCATATTTGTATGAACATCAGGAGAAGTAGTTTCCCTGGTAGGGTTCTGGTGAGGGTCCTTCTTTGGGAGAATCAATCATTTTTGTTGAAAAGGGAGGAATACAGGGTTTGTTAGGGTTGTGTTTGTTTAAGGAAATGGAAAAATCGATCTTGTTGGTTAAGAAACGTATTTTTTGAAGCAAAGAAAAGATTGCAAGTTTTGCAAACCTCGAAGAAAAAAAGAGAAATAATGAATTCAACGAAAAGTTAAAAGACATTTCCCACAGACAACACCAATATGATGAGGCAAAATATACCTCAAACAAGATATCAAGTTTGACTCTTCACTAGACAATTGGGCTTGAAACATGAATGAAAGAGCATAAGAGGGGTCAAGCCTTAGCTTGGCAAGGATCCTCTAATGCTTAATTTAGGTTGGAGCTTAAAGGATTATAAGAAAGATAGTTTTAGAAATATTTAGTAAAAGAAAGGGGGCAAGAAGATTTAGAGTTGAGGTACCTAAAAATAGTGTTCTGCTTCCTCTTTTATACCCATTTGAGTTTATTGCTAGGTAAGGGCAAGTTTGCATGCTAAGTCAAGCTAAGGACTATGATGAAGTAATCTACCTTGATGGGACAAGTGCTGATCTTATATTCTATGTTTTTGGCCTCATGCTTGTATTTGGCTGCTGTCAGGGAAGCAGTACAGCTTATTATAGGGTAAGGCGCATCACACCAGACAAGCTTTATCCCGACGCTCCTCGTCTTATGTATTTGATAAGTAATAGCTGCTATAGTACCCTATTTAGTGACCAATGGGTGAGTCGAGTCAATGAGTAGAGAATAAAACTAGGGCTCCGACCTTATATGAGAATAGGCGAGTTGCTTGCAACTTAAGTTTTAGAAGGATAACCCTCACGGATGAAAACGAATCCTTGAGGTTAAGGCTAGTGCCTCATCATGTGAGTCTTAAGCTTCTATGATGAAGACAACGCCAAGAACAAGCTAGTGCCTCACCAAAAAAATCTCAAACCTTGAGTGGACTAATTTACTATGATCATATCACCAGCACGTAAATGGCGATCTTAGATGAGCTTTGTCTTTATTGAGCATAATTAAGACTTTGCTAATTTTAATTTGAATCATTGATGATCTAACGATGAAAAAAGCATGTTTACAGTATACCTGGTGCACTATAAAAGAGTAGAAAAACTTGTTTTTGTTATATGACATTTTGAGTTGATTGGAAAATTCTTCTCACCCTACTATAATCGATTATTTTTCTTATAATATAATTTCTATTTTTGAAAAAAAAAAAGAAAGTTAGCACTATCTTATCAGTTTTCTAAATGAAATATATATATATATATAAACAATCGTTATTAAGAGAAAAAAGTAGGAGCAAAGTTTATTATAGAAAAGTCTTCACAATAAAAATTCACTGAGCAAGGAATTTACGAGAACATAAATGATTCAGAAAAAATTTGAAGTTGGCACCAAATTCCCCCGCTTGCAAAGGATTGAAGTAAAAGATGAAAACATTCGAGAGGCGCGAGTTGTCTTATTTCTCTTTTCTTTTTCTTTTTTCATGATTAGTCAAAAAAAAAATGGGAGGCTTTATTATTTTTGATTCAAATTTTTATTTTTGAAATAGAGATGATAAAGGAATAAATGACACGTGGCACATAAGGGACCAACTGTAATGATACACTAGAATAAAGAAAAGAGAGTGCCTGCCCTCCCTCCCCTCCTTGATGGGTCACGGTGTCGCCTCTTCTTCCCTCTTGCTTCCCCACTTACATGCACCCACACTTGCCTACTTGCATTCACTTTTCTTTTTATTATTTATTAATTAATTGCACACACACATTTAACTTTTTTTTTTTTTTTTTTTTAATTTTGGGTTCATGCACATATCCAACTTTTAATATCTCTTGTCATATCATCATATTTGATTGCAATAAATTATATATAATTAAATTTTAAAATTAGAAATTCAATTAATCATTCAATATTTTTAATTAATTTTAAGAAAATAAGTTAGTAAGAATCACTAAATTATGTTAAGAATTTTTATATTTTTTATATTTTATAATATATTATCTAGAATTTTACATCTTATAATGAAAAAAAAATTTGCACAATTCATTAAACAAAAAAATTGTTATATTTTGATAAATAAATTTTTCAAAAGTTACTTCCTAAATATAAGTATATATATTTAAATTATATCGTTCTTATTTTATTATGAAATACTGTCAAAATTAATATTCACTTCTTGTACATTAAATATCAAATTTTAATTTAGAACTAGTTATGGCTTGGAATTTTTCACAGATTTTGATGTCTTTGAAATATTTTAATATATGTAAATTATTATATTATTTTATTAAATTTAAATATAAAGTTTAATAATTTTAAATATTAATACAAATAAAATTTCTGAGCCAATTAAAAGTTAAAAAAAATAATAAAAAGATATTGTTATAATCTATAAAAATTTTAATTAATATGTATAATAATCTAATAATATCGATAAAAACTAATGAGATAACTTTATATAATTAATTTTTGATACATATAAGAAGAAATTTTTAGATAAAGAGAAACTCTTAGGTAAATTGATTTTATCACGTTATTTATAAATTAAATTAATAAGAATATGATATATCAATTAATAATAATAAATTACTCATAAATTAATTTAACAGAAATAAATCACATCAATTAACGATATTATAATTTATGAGTGATTTAATATAATTAATTGACATATCATATTTTTATTAATTTAATTTATAAATGACGTGTTGAAATCCATCTATCTAAAAATTTCTCTATATATTTAAGAAAATTATTTAATGAATAGCGAAAAAATTTCTAAAACAACTTTTGAACTTAGGTTTTATTTTACATATATAACTATAAAATTTTAAGGATCCTTAATATTTTATGTGATTATTACTTTTTGGTTAATATAACTTCTCATTTATTAAACAATAATATATATAAGAAATTTAATATTATTTTTTTAAGAAAACAAAATTTTACAACAATATTATTCTTATTCTTATTATATATATGTATACATCCCAAATAAAAACACAGTTGTTATTATTATTATTATTATTGCAAATATAAAAAAAAATTTTGAATTATTGATTATTGACGATGATAAATGATAATATATTGGTGAAGACTACTGGACAGAGAGAAACCGCCCATTCGTCCCGTAGAAACCTTCCACTTGCACTTGCTAACTCTCTCTCTCAATGCTCGATTAAATATCTTATTTATTGATCATGGAATTTTTTTTTTTTTAAATTTATTTAATTTTCTCATCCTTCCTCTGTCAAAAATAAATTAAAAAAACCCTCGATCCTCGTGCAAGCCTAAGTCTCTCTCTCTCTCTCTTCCCATTTTCATCTCTATATCTGTGTCACCATTTCTCTCCACTTCTCTTCATCAGCTCAAACCCTTTCTCTTTCTTTCTCCATTTCTATTCTTATTTTCTTGATATTTCAAAACACAAAGACAACATACAAACTAAACCCAATAATCAAAATATGGAATCTTCTTCTTGTTCTTCTTCTTCACATCAGAACTGGCTTGGTTTCTCTCTTTCCAACACTTCTCATCTCTGTCTCTTCGAAGCTTTTAACACTACCACCTCGTCTTCTCCTCCTCCTCAAGAAGATGATGCAAGTAGAGCAACAGACCTTTCTATATTTACATCAACTACCGCTACTACAGCAACAGCAACTGGACCAAAGCTCGAGGATTTTCTTGGTAGTTCCACCAACACAACCACTGCACCACCGCCACCACCGCAGTTTAATATTGAACCATCAGTACTACCACAGCCTGTGACTACTACCTCTGATACTTCAGAGATTTATGATTCTGAGCTTAAAACTATAGCAGCTAGTTTCCTTCGTGGGTTTTCTTCTTCTGCTAGTAATAATCAAGAAAATGATATAATTACCCAAAAACAACAACAACAACAACAACAATCACTCTTAATATTACCTCATCAGCCTGAATCTGCACCAAGAAAAACTGTTGATACCTTTGGCCAACGTACTTCAATCTACAGAGGGGTCACTAGGTAATTAAATAATTAATAAAATTAAAAATATCAAATAATTTCAAAATCATATTACGATTTAATCATTTTCATCTGTCTTTAGGCATAGATGGACTGGCAGATATGAAGCTCATTTATGGGATAATAGTTGCAGAAGGGAAGGCCAGAGTAGAAAAGGCAGACAAGGTAATTTATTTTTATTTTATGTTATGATTATTATTTTTTAAGGTTTTTGAAGATCTGGGTTTGAATGATCTGAATCCAAAAAACAAGAAACATGTTTTAATGGGGTTAGATCTTCTCAGAGATTTTCTTCAACAAAATATTATTAGATTTTGTTTCTGCAATATTTTCTTTCTTTTCCACAGTGACTATTTGTAAAGATTCTGATATGGTTTTTGTTTGTTTGTTTCTTTTTTATATTATTATTATGTGGGCGGACGAATGATTGCTACCATGGATGCACGAATATAATTATTGTTTCTAAGCAGTTTATTTGGGTAAGTTAATTTATATTTTTTATTTACGATTAAAATGATAATCATTATTGTTCTTCTCTCCTAATTCTTCTTAAATCATTTACATTTCTAGTTCAGATTGGACTTTAGATTTTGGTTGTTGTAACTTAAGATTCCATTTATTTCTTTTGCATGAGATGTCTCATCAATAGTTTTTTAGAATCTCTCTCTTTAGATTCTTTCCTGCAAATAGTACTCTATATTATCATTTCTTGCTCTGATTTTGGTGTGATTTATATATATATATATCTATATATCTATATTTTTTTAGGTGGCTATGATAAGGAAGAGAAAGCAGCTCGAGCTTACGATCTTGCAGCTCTCAAGTATTGGGGTCCGACCACCACGACAAATTTTCCGGTAAACCCTTTAAATATTTATACATAAATGTATAATTTTTTTTTTAATTAATTATGTAACTCTGAAGTTATATTATTCTACCTTAGATTTCCAACTATCAAAAAGAACTAGAAGATATGAAGCACATGACTAGGCAAGAGTTCGTCGCTTCACTAAGAAGGTATTAACCATATAAATAATAATGCTAATTAAACACTAATTAGAATTAAGATTATATATCTTTTTAGATTTTGTTTTTCCTCACATTTGACACATACTAAATTTTGTTATATTAAATAGGAAAAGCAGTGGTTTCTCTAGAGGAGCTTCGATTTATAGAGGCGTGACGAGGTTTGTTATTTATTATACATTATCTTTGAATTTCATTTAATCATTTCCCATTGTTTTTTTTTGGGGGTATATATGCACTAACTTTTGGTATGTTCTTGACTTTCAGGCACCATCAACATGGTCGATGGCAAGCGAGGATAGGAAGAGTTGCTGGCAATAAAGATCTTTATCTTGGAACTTTTAGTGAGTTCTTGATACATTATTTATGTATATAATAACTAATAGTGTAAGAACTATATGAGCTTTATTATTTCTTTAGTTGTTATATATGTAATGAGGTAGTTATAAAGTTCAAATTTCTTTTATTAATTATTAAAACAGGCACACAAGAGGAAGCTGCAGAAGCTTATGATATTGCAGCAATCAAATTTAGAGGTCTAAATGCTGTAACAAATTTCGACATGAGTCGATACGATGTTAAAAGCATAGCTACCAGCAATCTTCCCATAGGAGGAATATCTAGCAAGTCAAAGAATTCATCAGATTCAGCTTCGGACAGTAAAAGTATTGATGGATGTCGATCAGCCGATGACCGAGATCACCTCTCCTCAGCATCCTCAGTAACCTTTGCAGCTCAGGCTCCTCCTCCTCCTGCTGCTGCTGCTGCAAACTCTACATTAAGCTTTGCAATACCCATCAAGCAAGATCCATCTGATTTTTGGTCTAATATTCTTAGAACCCAAAACAATATAACACCTAATAATACCGTTACTACTGCTGCTAATGGTTCTGCTCTCTTTCAATCTTTTCCCGGCGGTAGTACTACTTTCAGTATGGATTTCAATGTCAATGAAAGCAGCAACAACAATGGGTTATTATTTAATGGTGGCTATCTTGGTGGTGGTGGTGGAAGTGGCGGTGGAAGTAGTGGTGGTGGTGATGGAATTAGTACTAGTAATGTTTCAAGTTCAATCCCATTTGCTACACCTATTGGGTTAAATAGCAATGGTAGCAATTACGAGGGGAATTCTAGTTATGGTGGATGGATTGCACAAGCTTTACATTCTTACCAATCTGCAAAGCCAAGTCTATCAATGTTTCAGACACCAATTTTTGGAATGGAATGAGACCTCAATATCTCTCAAAAGAATTGAGAGAATCTGTGCAAAAATTATGAAAGTGATGAAGGACTTGTATGCATTGCATTGCATAGATTGGTGGGTCAAATTTTAATTTTTGGAAACTCGGATCTGAAACAGCATTTTGACAGGAGCTGACCGTACTACTAACTGAAGTTATCTCTTCTCTTTTTTCCTTGTTCCTGTTCTTTTCTTTTCATTTCTTTTTATTTTTATTTTTATGGTCTTTGGTTCTCTTTTACTTTTGCTTTTTTGCTCTTTACCACTGACATGAATTTACTTGGGTATAAAAATGAAAATTGAAAAAAGAAATCCTTTTGTAATCTTTCTGTCTTCTTGTTGGCACCATGTTGTCCATGTGAAGAATTTTTTTTCACATTATATATATATGTGGGATTTTGTCTCATCTTTGTAATATTCATGTACAGTATAATAATAATATTAATAAATCCATTGGGCTGGGAAATTATGGATCATTATCTTAATTTTAAGAATTTTTAATTTTAAAAACAACTTCAGTATCATATTTCAAAATAATTAAAAATGATTTTAGGAGTACTAAATTAAGATTAGAATTTTATTCAACACTCCAAAGCTGGCTTGCAATATCATTTTATCCGGCCTCATGAAATATATATATATATATATATATATAAAAGAAACATTGTACTTAGAAAATATATATTTATCAAGCAAATTTATTTTCATGTAAATTTATTTTGATTCGATCTTAAATCAATTTAAAGTTTGTCTTTTAATAAAAGAATTTGGATATATATATATATATATAAAATAAAAAAAAAAAAAAAAAAGAGGGGTATTTAATTAGTCTATTTAATAAAGTTAAAAATTTTACAAAAAAAAATAATAAAAAATATTAAAATTTAATATAATATTATATTCTTACTATTTAATAACTTAAATTTTTAAGTTAGATTTAGTAACTTAAAACTTTTAAATTAGGTGTAAGGTTTCACACGATATTAATGGGGGGATTACAATTCAATTTGATACGGGATTAGTTGAAAATCATATGATACTATTTTCCATAAATTACTGAATTTTCAAATGGCTGACCTAAACTAGGCTAAGAGTGATGTTGACTTTTTGTTCACACTGCGACAACGCCTAATGTTCTGAATCGATTCATAAGTGGTTTTTACTCGTTTTGTAAAGTTTCTAAATACACGAAGCTAAATTCAAAGTAGTAATTGTATTATCTTTTCTAATACCCAAGGAAATAAAATTTCTTTTTCTCGAAATTCATAAATTTCAAATATTACCTCATCAATCGCTGGTTATTATGAATGTCATTTTTAAGATTGAAATATCTTAAGTTCGACTTTAAGTCAAATTACATTTTAAAAAAAAATATAAATATTTTAGTATTTAATTTCACCTTAATACTATTTTCTTTAAAAAAAAATCACCATAATACTATAATGTGTGGATCATAGAATTCATATGTAACTCAAAAGCAGCATCGTGTCTTTATTTATTTATGCAAAGCCAAACATGAAAATGAATAAAAACCATTTTTTTTTTAGGAAGGAAATGAATAAGACATTAAAACTAGAGAACCAAATAAATGTAAATGTACGTATTTCGTACAGGTTGGATCCATGCATTTGCCATTTTTTAAAAACTTTTTTCTAACAATTTTTCTTTAAAGTGGTATACATGCTATTTATTAATTTCGTTTATTATTGTATTTAATTATGATCTAATTTTAAAAATTAAATTTTATCAATCATGTGAAGAGTAAATTCTCTTTTCAGCTACTTGTTAATAATTTTTTTTTTTCAAAATTTGAATTTATTTGACATTTTTTTTCTTTTTCTCAAGACATATTTTCATTGATACTCCATCTGTCCTATTTTGTTTCGCACATATTTTTTTTCATAAAGTTTAAAAATACATAAAATAATATGTTAATTTTTCTTTTGTACTATTTATTAAATAAATCATTATATTTCTTTAAAAATTTTATGGGAAAATGTTTAATTAATATTTAATAGGGATAGCAAAACTCGATTCTCCCCGATGGAGAATCCACTCCCGCCTCGAATCCAATGGAGAATCTCTGCCCTGCCTATGATAATGGGGCGGGGTGGAATTGTGTCTCCCCGCCTCGCCCCGATCCCTGTCTTGATTGCATTATATATATATATACACACACACAAACATATATATATATATATATATATATATATATATATATATATATATATATATATATATATATATATATATATATATATATATATATATATAATTTCATATTTCATATATATAAAAATTTATTAATTTTCTTTAAAATTATATCATTAAATATTTAATTATATTATTATTTTTAAATATTAATTAATAATATATAAAACTTAATATAAATATGTATAATATTTTGCTAAAATATATAAATTATGAAGTTTTAATATTAATAAAATTATAAAAAATTATAAATGGGGATCCCCATCTCCCACTCTGCATCCACCCCGAATCTAATTTACCCCGCCCCATCTTTGTCCCAATCATTTATGGGGCGGGAATGAAAATCTCAAAACTTGCCCCACCCAATTGATACTCCTAATATTTAAAGGCAAAAATAGGCAAAAAATGATAAAAAAAATTAAAAATAGAAATATGACATATTTTTTGGGATATTCCAAAAAAGAAAACATGCAAAATAAATTGAGATGAGAGAGTATTATTTTGTGCTTTTTATCTTTCTTAAGGGAAATTATTAGATACATCCAGTGGATATGAAAATAGTGTTCTTCTCACAATTATATAAAATTCATCTTTCGTAAGTTTAAGTGATGGTCGGCTGTTTATAAGGATAAAGTATACTATTTTTATGTATATTAGTATACTGAATAATTTTTTTTTTCTAAGTAAAACTTTATATCTATTTTGATTATCAACTTTGGATTTAATTTTGCCATGAGTATAAAATTTTTAGAGAAATAATTATTCTCTTTTCATGAGAGAAGAAAGTCTTTTTTTATTTTTTGAAAAAAATATGAGAAGAAAGTCTTATCAATTATCACATGTACATTGTGAGCTTATCCATATATTTAATTTGACTACATATGAAAAAAATTAGAAAATGTAATGTAAGTTATATAGATCAAAAATGAAATCTCATAGTATTATTGAACACATAAACCAAAAATTCATTGATTGAAAATGTCTTTTTATTTTTAATAGATAACAATTATATAATTTTTTTTTTTTTTGAAAATGTATATGAAATAACCGATATAAGCTCTCATATATAGTGTGTAAAACTCTTATCTAAACCTCCATGTTATGTTTAAATTGAGAATGAGGAAAGATCACAAGAAAGGAAAAACAATATGACGATTTAAAAATAAAAAGTAGTCTAAACTCTTAATTAAAGGGACCATATACCTTGACCCAAAAAAAAAAAAAAAAAAAAAAAAAAAAAAAAAAAGGTGAGATAAAACCAAAAGTGGGCAAAGAGCTAACAAACTTTAACAAGATAATAATATACAATAGGACAGAAAACAAAACCCATATATTGTTAACATTGTCTACAAGCTTTTTATATGTGTCCCTTTCCAAACTTTATTATAAAAATTCTTTTATTTATTTACATACATAATATATAAAGACTCACTTCTCAAATTCAAAATTCCTGTCCTTTTCTTGTCTCTTATATCCCTCTCTTTGGATCATTCTTTCTTCCTTTCCTTTTTTTTTTTTTTTAAATATTTGTACCTTTCGGCGCTTAATAGATCCTCACTCCCATCATCAGATGCCTTATCGTTTTTGACCATTGTTTTGACCCTATTATGTAGTAATTAATACACTTTGTTGCTAGATTTTTATCAATTTAAAATTTTTTTTAGCACATGAGAAAAATTACACCTTTTAATATAAAGATAATTTATAATAATACTATACTTAAACGTAACTAAATTATTTTATTAATGCTATTATAAATTTTTAGTAGCACTATCAATATATTATTATAATAATTGATAATATCAATTTATACACTTTAACAACCGTTGAGTTATGGAATTCTACAAGCTTTAATGTTTATTTGGGATGCAAGCTATATCGTAAGATTATTATTGAGTTGAATTTTGCATCTGTGATCTATATATGATTTTTGGTAAATAAGGATGTTAGTAAGAGCAGTCATGCTAATTTGTTTTTAATTGTTTTTGTTCTCTTTTAAAAAGAGTGGAAAATGCAGTTTGTTCATACTTATAGCCAGTGTTTTAAAAGCTGGACTAGTGATCGAACTAATCAGATTACTTGTTCATGGTTTAATCAATTTGACCAATTAGATAAATCACTTAATTATTTTTTTTAAAGTTTTTATCTTGTTCCCATTAATAGAGGTTCAACCAGTTAAAAAAAAAAAAAAACTAAAAACTAGTCAAATTAATCAAAAACCGATCAAATGGTGGTTTAATTAGAAATTTAATTTTTAAGTAAACTGAACCAAACTGACCAATAGTTTTCGATCCAATAGTTAACCAGTCTTTCTAGTCTGATTTTTAAAACATTGCTTATACAAAGGGTAATGGGACAATAAATTGACTTGTAAATGCTTTGCTTAATAGGGAGTTTTATTATTGCAGAAAGTCCCAATTGGGCTTGGATATATTCTCATAGATGATAGAAATGAGGTTGCTTGGTATAAGAAAGTTCTTATGTAGTCGGACTTTAAGTTCTTTTTTTTTTTTTATCTAAAAAAAATTGATTATATCATTAATATATTATTATATATAAATACATCATAAACGGTCTACAGCAGCGAGGGAAATAAAGATGGGCTTGTGAAATTATTTTCAGTTTTATAGGCTTTTGTACAACTTGTTCCTAAAGTCTAGGGAATAAATATAGTAAGATAATTACAAGAGATATTAAAACTAATTAGGAAATAATATCTTAATCTTCTACATTCCCCCTCAAGTTGGTACATAGATGTTTCGCATGCCTAACTTGTCTGATGCTTGGTGAAAAGTTTTGCTTGAAACTTCCTTAATAAGGATGTCTGCAAGTTGATCTTCGGATTGAATATGAGGAACTTCAATTATCTTTGCTTCTAATTGTTCTTTAATAAAGTATCTATCGATTTCCACATGTTTGGTACAATCATGTTGAACATGATTATGGGCTATGTCACATCCAACTTTGTTGTCACAATACAACTTCATAGGAAGTGTATGCTGAATTTTAAGCTCTTGTAAGAGGTTTTTAATCCACAGTAACTCACACACTCCTTTAGCCATACCTCTGTACTCAGCTTCTGCACTCGATCTAGCTACAACTCCTTATTTTTTGCTTCAGCATATAACTGAATTTCCCCCAACAAATGTTAAGTACCCTGCAGTTGAATGCCTATCATCAATAGAACTAGTCCAATTTGCTTAGGTATAACCTTCAATAGATCAAGTTGTTCCCTTGGTGAACATAATCCCTTTACTTGGAGATGACTTCAAATAATGCAAGATGCGTAGTATAGCCTTCATATGTTCTTCACTTGGAGAGTGCATATATTGACTAACAATACTTAGAGAGTATGCTAGATCGGGTCTTGTGCAAGATACATCAACCATCCTACCATCCTTTGATATTGTTCCTTGTTTGTAGGAACCTGGTCTAGAAAAATACCTAACTTGACATTTTTGACATCAAGTGTATCAATGGGTTTGCATGCTAACTTCTTTCAGTAAATCCAAGGTATACTTCCATTGTGATAGGAATATACTTTGTTTAGATCATAACACTTCAATTCCTAGAAAATATTTTAAGGGTCCAAGATCTTTTATCTCAAATTCCTGAGAAAGATAAGTTTGCAAAGCTACCTTTTCATCAACATCATTCTATGTCACAATCATATCATCAACATATATAATAAGCACTATGAGTTTCCCTTCCTTGTGCTTTATGAAGAGAGTATGATTAGAACTACTTTGTTAATACCCAAAAACCTTTATTGAACTTGTAAATCTGCTGATCCAAGCTTTTGGAAACTGCTTTAACCCATATAATGATTTTATAGTCTACAAACTTGTCTACTTCCTTCAATTTGCAATCTACATCCTAGAGGTAATTCTATATATACTTCTTATTGAAGATCCCCATGTAGGAATGCATTCTTTACATCAAATTGATGTAGACGCCAATTAAGATTTGCAGCTAAAGATAAGAAAACATGTACAATATTTATTTTGGCAAAAGTCTCTGCATAATCAATTCCACAAGTTTGAATGTACCCTTTAGCAACTAACCAAGCTTTATATCTTTCAATGCCTCCATTTGCTTTGTATTTGATTGTAAGGATTCATCGACATCCTATAGGTTTTTTTCCATTTGGCAAATTAACTACTTCCCACGTTGCATTCTTTTGAAAGGACTTCATTTCTTCATTCATCTCATCTTTCCACCTAGGATCTCTTATGGCTTCTTGCACATTGTTAGGAATATGTAAAATAGATAATTTATTTGCAAATGATTCACATGTCTTTGACAACCTATGGTAAGATACATAATTATTTATTGGGTATTTAGGGGTAGAATTCCTAACAGGTTCATAATTAACTCTAGGAACTCCTCTTGTAGCATGGTTAGGAAGTATTCGAAGTGAAGGTTCAAGATTTACTTGAGATTCAGCTTGTGACGATGACTCTTGAGTACTAGAAGCATTAAGAAAAGGTGACAATTGTTGTGGTACCTGGTTCAACTCCATTATTTTTATCACATGGTTTAGGTTTAACTTCTATTGATTCAGAATTAGGTGGTTCATTTCCATGTAAAGTTGATTCAGTTGTGGTTGTATATATTTGTTCATGTTGTTTCAGTTCAAGTGGTTTAGGTTCGAGCAAATTATTGTTCATTGTTTGGCTTTAGCTCATCAATTATGTATGATAGCTAAGGGATTGCAAGTCAATACTTCTCTCCCCCTGACTTGTAGTTAAGGATGCAGAAAAATACATCTGATGTTCATGAAATTGGACATCCATAGTAATACACACTTTGCGAGTTAGTGGGTGGTAACACCAATATACATCTTTTTTTTATGAAGGCCATAACCAATAAAAACACATCAAAGAGCATGAGGTTGGAGCATATGGCAAGTATAATGTGGTATGCAAACAAATGCAGTGCAACCAAAAACTTTCAAAGGCAAATTTGGTATCTGTGGTGAGGTTAGGCTATGATTTAATGTTTCAAGTGGGGTATGGAAGTAAAGGCTATAGGATGGGATATAGTTGATCAAATATGAAGCAGTAGTGAGTGATTCACCCTAATATGAAAAGAGGCATATTGGCTTCAAATAGCATAGCTTAAACCATTTCCAAAAGGTGATGGTTTTTTCTTTCTGCAATCCCATTATATTAAAGGGAATAGGGACATGTAGTTTGATGGGTGATGCCATAAAGTTGTAAGAATTGCTTTAGTTCATGATTGATAAATTCTCTTCCATTATTAGTACGGAGAACTTGAATCGAGGTTTTATACTGAGTGGTAACCATCAATGAAATTGTTTGAATAGTGAGCAAATGTCCTGGTTAGTTTCATCAAACATACCCAAGTTATATGACTATAATCATCAATGAACGAAACAAACCACCGAGATCCATTCAAAGTTGGAACCTTTGCAAGACCCCAAACATCAGAGTGCACAAGCATGAATGGCAGAGAACTTTTATTCAAACTTATTGGAAAAGGAACATGATGGCTTTTTGCTAATTCACAAGTTTCACATTTGAACAATGATGGAGATGTCTTCAAAAATAACTTAGGAAACAAATATTTTAAACATCTAAATGAAGTATGACCAAAATGTTTATGCCACAACCTAATATTAAAAGTGGATGTTGAACTAGTAATGGATTCTGACTGAGTCAATGCATTTAAGCTTGATGGTGTAAAATCAAGATGATGGAGCTTCCCTTTTTTAGTACCACAACCAATCGTCTTTTTTATCTTGATATCCTTAAAAACACAATACTCAAGCTAGAAAATTACAACACAACTCAAGGAGGAAGTAATTTGAGAGACAAAAATCAAAATAAAATTAAGGGATGGAACTATGAGAGCAGAATCTAAGTTAAGTTTTTCGAGAGAGAATGAACCTTTACCAATAACATTAGCTTCTGTACCATTGGATGTAGACACAATAGATTGTTTAGATGGTTTCAATTTAGATATAGATATAGTATCAAATGACATATGATCAGTTGATCCAGAATCAATAATCCATGCACACATTCCAATAGTAGCAGAATTCTCTAGAGATTTACCAGGTGGAGATGGCTCGGCTATGGTTATGGAAGTTGATGCTGTTGTTGTTGCAGTTTTGGACTTATGTTTTGGAGCCTTGGAAGGTCCCACCATTAAGGATATCTAATAAAATCATATCATCGACTTTGAGTGTGTCCTATATCACCACAATGAGTACACTTGCTTGTTGAACCAAACTGCTTAGTTCCAACATCAAATCTGCAAGGTGTTGTCATTGAAGAAGATTGTACAGTATTAGTTTTGGTCTGTCTAGCTGATGGGTTATTTGATCAAGCTAACATCCCACAAAATCAGAAGTAATCAAGTCACCAGTTAAGAGAGTCATGTGAGTTGCTTCACTATATGTACACTTGAGATCCAAACTTGGATCTATGCAAAGAATTTCCCCTCACACTTGTTCAAATTCAGTGTCAAGACCATTCAAAAAAATGTGTATCCTCAAATTTTCAACTGACGCTTTACACATGATGATATCATTGGGATCCTTCATCTTCACTTTGTCATGATGATCAAGTTCCTAAAATATTTCAATAAGTTCACCATAGTAAGTGGGGAGAGAATGACCTGATTGGCGAATTGAAAAAGCATGTTGATTAAGGGTAAAGATTTGTGTTTCATCTGATCCATCATAGAATGCTTTAGCAAAAGCACTCTAGATTTCACGAGCAGTACAAAGGCGGAGATACCTTTTCATAATTTTTGGTGTTATTGATGTAAGTAACCAGCTTTTGACATTCTAATTTTCAGCCTACCATTTTAAGTAAAAAGGTTCATTCAGTTCAGGTTAAGGAGAATCCCCAATAATATAATCAAGTTTCTCTTAGCTTGCAATATGCATTTCAATGATTTGAGACCATATGTCATAGTTAGTTTTGGTAAGGGTTATACTGGCATTGAAGTCAGATTTTTCAGATTGAACATGAATAATAGGAGAGGATGTACGATGGTTGATGTGAATGATTTGGTTGATTTGGTGGCCATATTATTTGATTCAGTTTGCAAGAAATTATACAGCCTACTCTGATACCATAAAGATGAGTTTGTGAAATTATTTTCAGTGTCTTTTGTATATTAGGATACATAACCTTTTATAGGTTTTTGTACAACTTGTTCCTAAAGTCTAGGGAATAAATATGGTAAGATAATTACAAGAGATATTACAAATAATTAGGAAATAATATCGTAATCTACTACATGATCACTATGAGAAATTGGTGAGCCTTTGTTTCTAATTTAATTTCCAGAAGATTTTAAGCTTGAATTGTATTGAAAAATTGATTCATACATGTTAGTGGTTGCTTGATTGGAGGTAATTTATTCTTTGATAGTCTTCAATGTTAATACATGTGTGGTGTAATTTCCAAATGCAAATCTTAAGTTTCTTTTATACTCTTGCAAAAACAAAAATACACTAATGCAAGAGTAAAATTATTTAAATTTTGTATTCTTATACTTTGTTTATATAAAAGAATTTATAGCTCTTGAGATATTAAGACAAGTAATTGAGTTACTATTTTTATCTATTAAATATTTTACATATCATTTCCTTCTGCTAATATGTACTAATGGTTACTATTTCTTCATACTAAAAGCTCCATTTAATTACTATTTATTAAATTTTTTTTTGTAAAATCTTTTTAATTCAACATGATTTATAAAACTTTTTTTGTTATTTTCTTTCACTATTATATATTGGATTGATGAGATTTTGACACATTCTACCTAATGTGCAAATTTTGATGCAATTTTTAGTAGTTTTACATATAAATTTTGATGCAAATTTTTAGTAGTTTTACGTATAAATTATGAAAATCCTATATTATGTAAATTTGATGCCATTGATTAAGGTTAGATTTAACAAAGTTTCAATTTAGCTCACTAAATGCAAGGTTGAGCACTTCTAAAATATTGGCATTGCAATAGGCCTTAATTTTCTGAACTGAGCAATAAACTTTTTGGTCAATTCTCTTGGCATTTGAGCAATCCTTGCCAGGTTGGCTAATGTTGTCGTCGAAGGCATTCGATAAAACCCAGTGTGAAATTGCTCTTTCATATGAGCCTAGGTGGTAATAAAATCTGACTTGAGATTTGTGTACCATGTAAACATCGATCTTATTAGAGAATTACCAAACAAGTAAAGCTTAAGAAAGTTTTCGATTGTTGCTTCCCCATATGGTGAAATAAAATTGGAAATGTGCTGAACAGTGCTTAAGTTATCTTCCTCTAGAAACAAAATAAACTCAAGGATTTTATAGCCTTTGAAAAATGGATATCCTAGATCAATCTAATTACAGTAAGGCTTCCTGTACACTAGCTAAGTATTATTTGTGAAATCTAGCCCCATCCTCCTTAAAGCTCTTATCAGGTCATTATTTATAGGTTGAAGGTTTCTATAATCATCCCAATCTCTATCCTATTTATCTCTATCATCATAACGATTATTATTAGACTGATAGTTCAACCTCCTATTTTTCTCGCTTATGTCCAAGATCACAATCCCTCCTCCTATAATATATGTCATCATTTCAGTAATCATTATTATAAGGAGGATAATTAACTAGATTGGCTCGGTGTCCTTTTGTGTTATCTCTCAACTTCATCCCTGTCAGCTTGGCACAACAAGTTGGCTTTACTATACCTTAGTTCATCCTATTGATTGTTAAGAACATTCCTTCTAACTGATCAATGAAGCTCTTTCTCCTAGCCATATCATTATTTCTCCCTTTCACAAGCTTAGTGAAACAGATCAAGGCCATTATGATTCGATTTAGGGATTAGTCAATGAATCTCTGCACAATCCTATTTTCATCTACCATTGGCCTCATTACGATAGTAATTTGCTCAACTATCAGCAAATAAAGGTCATTGTTTTCTCAAGCTACACCATCCATAATGGCCTTTTGATCGGCTAAACTTTGACGTAGGTGGCCTTACTATAATCCTCACCTAATTATACTCGAGGTCATTGGATTTGGAGTTTTGAATGTCAACATCTTTCGGAACCTCAACCTTTTCAACATCGTCTACATAAACTCCTTACCTTGGCAGGATCTCCATATTTAATGGCCCTCTGTTTGTGCTCTTTTTAACTACAAGGCCAATGAAAGTTGGTTCCCAGTTCTAGTAGCTAATGCATGATCATCATATCAACATATTTTCTGTTGGCTTACCAATTTGATTATCAATGTTGTTTTCAGTATTAGACATCTTCCTAGTTTTAAAAATGGTCTCACTGAGTGTGCCCAACAAAAATGTTAACCCTAAAATGAATCCTAAGTAGATTAATTAAGATTGAGATCTTTAAATTATTTATTATTAAGGGTCATTTGTTTCAATTTTGTCAATATTGAATCTTGGTATTCATGCAATTAAAATAACCTACCTTACTAATATATAGGCAGCGCCATTAATTATTAGCTAAAGATCTGTGCAAAAAAAGTAACTTGAGTTTTTCAGCATATAGGTGGTCAGCACCATCAACTTTGGCTCAAGAATCTAATATTAGCTGCAAGAACAATCAATCAAGATTTGATATATAATCTGAGCTGTTAATCTTAGGATTAATATTTAGATTGTAAAAAACTATCAATTTAAAAAGGTAATCACACAATTTTGAAGTAAAATTAGTTGTTTATTGAAGTGAGTGATGAAAAATACATAATGAATTTACAAGTCTATTTAAGAGTTCTTATAGGAGTACTATTCTAATTACAATAAGAAAGTAAAAAACCCTAATCTATTCTGGTTGTTTACAATAGAGTTGTTTACAATAGAGTTTAACACACTGTGTGCATCCACCCTCATTAGTATAAATTTGGGTTTATTCCCATAGGTTACTCCAAATCTACGTCCCACGAGACATTTGCCTATCTGCCACTTTTAGGCCGAAATAATACTATTAATTATTATTACTTTTAATAATAAGTCTCAAGTGATATCAAATTAATTTTGTTCAAATTTAGTAATTATTATGGTGAATTCAATCGTTAATTTATTATTATCTTAATAGATAATGCTACCTTTGTCTTCGTTCTTTCTTAATAGATAATGCCTACCTATTTGCTTACTAAAATAGGTAGGCATTGTTTATTATGTAAATTGCCGAAGAAATTAAATTTATGATTCAACTTTTATACGTGGTGTTAGCATTAGATTAATAATCATAAAGATTGTCGAAACATCATGTTGAAGATGAATTAAACTTTTCTATGGACGTTTCTTAACAATAAAGATTTGAATTTATTTGGTCAAAATCTAATTCAATAACTATTTGCAAAAACTTTAAACATAATTTTCTTTCCAAAATTAACTTTTAATCTAAAAAATTAAATTATAAAATTCTGAATTTCTTATTAAAAATATTATTAATATATAATAGTAACGTTTAACTTTTTTTTTTTTTTGGTGAATATTACAAAAATAGTAATATCTAATATGTTAATATGTATTTAACCTTGAAACCTTGCATGGTATTGATAGGAAGCATGTATTAATTTATTATATACTATTAACATGTTATAGGTAAACACTTCTTATTAATCGTAATTTTTAATATTAAATTAATATTAATATTAATATTAAATATTAATATTAAATTTAATATTAAATTAATATTAAATTAATATCAATTAATATTAAATTAATATTGTTAGATTTAATATTTTGTATAGTTGAAGAAAAGAATATACCAGCTCAGCTTAGGCATCAAGCAAAACTATAGATCCTTTTTCAAAATGAGTTTAAGGGCGTTCTTCCTCGTTTAACTTATATAGTTAGAAATTTCTATCTGAATATTAGTCTCTATAATAAAATAGAAAGTTAGTAAATAAAAAGATGAAAAAAAAATTAAATAAAAAAAAGTAAATTACTATTTAGTCTCTAAAATTTGATGTAATTAATTAACTCATTTCTTCTTTTTGAGAAATTAACTAATTACGTCATATTATTTAGCTCTTCCGTCCATTTTTATACTTTTTTTTTTGTTAAATTTATGAAAAATAATTGAAATATCCTTTTATATATAATAAATGTAGTATTAATTTTATTATTTAAAAATTAAAAATAAAAAAATTCAAATTAATAAAAGTAAATAATATTTATATAATGATATATTATCATCAAATTATAAAATTATTTATTATTATATAATTATATAATTATTATATATAATAAAAATATTTATATTAATAAAATTAAATAATTATTATATAATTTTATTAATTTGATTTTTTTTGTTTTTAAATAATAAAATTAGAATTATATTTATTATGTATAAAATGGTATTTTAGTCATTTTTCATAAATTTAATGGAAAAAATATAAAAATTGGATGGAAGAACTAAATAATCTAATGAAACTAACCCTATGTTTGAAATGAAAGAAAATATAGGAGGAAGGAAAATAAAAGTAGAAAATAATTTTTATTTTCTTTTTTCATTGTTTAAAAATGGAGGGAAAATAAAGAGAGAAAAGAAAATATTTGCTATTTTCCTCTCTTTATTTTATCTTTAAAGTGGAGAGAAAATAAAAAAAGAAGAAGAAAAAAATAATTAAATATAATTCAAATTCAAATTTAAACTTTAAAAATGAAAAATTAAAATAATAATTTTTTATTTATAAATTTTATTTTCTTTATATATTTTAATGAGTAAAAAATAATTTTATTTTCCTTCCTATTCAAATAAAAGAGAGGAAAATAAATGATGAAGGAAAATAAAAATTAGTTTTCTTCTTTATTTTCTTTTCTTCCTAAAAAGTTTCTCAAATAAAAGTTAAAAGTGAGAGGTTAATTAATTAATCTTTCAAAAAATATAAATAAATAAATAAATTAAATTAAATTTTAGAAATTAAATAGTAATTTAGTTAGTAAAAAAAAAAAAAGAAGAAGAAAGAGAAGATAAACATGAAATTAGAGTACAAAACTCAAATTGTCCTTTTGAAAAGTGATAATTGTACTAGCATAACATATAAGGTCAATAGAAAATTAGGGTTATCTAAGGCTTTTCTTTTAAGTCTACTGCTGCCAAAATGGCTACAGTTGAATGATAATGAAAATTAAAAAAAAAAAAAAAATAGATAGACATAGGCAAAAGGTAGGCACATGTGATACCTGCTGCAACAATGGACCAGATTGAGGGGGACAATTGGCAAACAGCCAAACACTTAACATTAACACTACTTAATTAACATTTGGACCCTTAATGTTACTTAATAATTTGTAAATAACCAATATTTCGTAATTTATTGACAAATGATTGAAGAATATAATTAAAATATCAATAATTACACTTTGTAATGGTCCAATAATTAATAGAACATTTAACATGAATTAATTAAGTGCAAATAATTTTATGTTTGTGCTCTTTTTTATATATACATATATAAATTTGATTTCAATTATAATTGAAAATTAAACTTTTTAGCTTAAAAAACGACTATAATATTACTTAATCAAATACTTATTAGTTTTATGTTTGTGTTTTTAGTTAATTTGATAGAGCAATTTATTGCCAACTATAATAAATCTATTATTGATTTAGGGGTATTGTTTGATTAATTGAAATCAAATAATAGGAATAAAAATTTAAAAATTAAAAATAAATAACAGGAAAGGTTAATACTTAATAGTAATGTAATTACCATTGCTTGTATTATACATATATAATAATAATGTAAAATTGGAATGTAAATTATATATATATATATATATATATATATATATATATATATATATATATATATATATATATATATATATATATATATATATATATATATATATATATATATATATATAATTAAGGAAATAGAGTAACGTATTTTGTTATATTATAGGGAAAAGTGACAGAAAAAATGTGTTTTGATCTTTTTATTATTATCAACATGTGAGTTTTTTTTTTTTTTTTAATAAATAAGGGTTTGTAGTTTGATTTGTTAATATCCAATGATTTATAACTTTAATATCATTAATCAAAATTGACATGACATAATCAATATTGATATAGAGTTAATGTGATAATTGTAGATCTCACTTCTTTATTTTTAAGATAATTACGTAAAAAAAAGTTAGGATTTATAAATATCACATCAATGTTAACTAATGAAATTAATGGTAAATATTTCAAACTGCTAAAAGAATAAATTACATCTTTTTTTATCAAAAAATTTCATAAATTTATAATAATAAAAAGATCAAACTACACTATATATATATATATATATATATATATATATATATATATATATATATATTTTTACTTCTCCTGATATTATATTCAAACTTTTATTTTTATCATTTTTTAAAATTTTTTGTATTTGAATTTTTAGAAATCAATCCAACTTACTTTATTCGACATTTTAAAATATCAAAATTACATTCAGTATTCTTTGCCAAGTTTACTTCTATTTAAACAACACTGAACACCTTAATTAAAGTATTCAACTCCAGTAAGAGTGTTACTTTTCCAATAATAATGTTACTAATAGTACTACTACTCCCTTGTTCCTTTTTATCTGACGTTTTTTAAAATATCTAAAATTCTATATAATTGTTACTTTTACATAATCAATAAAATTTAAATTCTTTTTTATCAATTTTGCCTTTATACTTATCAGTTCAAAGTTATTAATGCTAGTTAATTTAGTCTTTCAAAACCAAGAATACTTTAATCACTCGCCTCATTTTTTTAATTTTTTTTTAATTCAAGTGAAACTCTTTAAAATGTCAGATAAAAAGAACGGAGAGAGTATTAATTAAGGGTAAGTTAGTGATTTAACTTTAAATTTAATATTTAATTAATTTTTTAATATATGTGAAATATCTTAAACGTCAAGGGGGAATATATTACCAAAAAATAACAACTTATTTATCATTTTTTAAAATATGTGAAAAAATAATAATTTTTTTTTAGACTGAAATTATATTATTCATTGTTGAGATGATCAAATCACATGCTTATTAATTGCAAAAACATAAATTTAAAGGTATTAATCAATAGATTAAAAATATAATAAGTCGAAATAAAAAAAATTAATTAAAAATGCAATAAATTTTCCTGAATTAGTTGAAAAGAAAGTTTAAATATTACTAAATCATAAAAGAATAAAAAGAAAAAGCACATGTGATTCCAATTGCAAAAATCTTTTTACTGGTCTTAACTAGCGGCTCTACCTAACCTAATGCCGCCTTGCTGCGGATAGCCGCCTGACAATACTTCTGGGTTAAGGAGATGAATGTATTTTAGATTATTATTTTTTATATTTATATACATATTATATTTTTTACTTTATAAATTTATCTATTTACTGATAATTATTGTCACAAAGCCACGTTTTATGTGTGATAAATATAAATAAGAAACTTCTAACAATGAATAAATTAAAAATAAATATATTCTTTCAATAAGATAAATTTATTAATCAGCATTTAATTTGATAATGAATACATTTTCATCTTTCTATTTTTTCAATGCGTGAACTTGCCTTTACCAACATACCATCGCTTCAAATGATGGCTAATTTTTTTAATAAAAAATTATTCTATCCATTCAAAATATTTATTATTTTAAATAAATTTTTTATTTCAATTTATTTATAATTTTATAATTTTAAAAATATATTTATTAATTTATTAATTTTATTCTATATTTATTACTCTACCAAATTATTGTATTAATTATTTTTATTTTATATTAAAATAAAAAAATATTATAATTTTTTTATTTTAAAATTATAATAATTTAATAATTTTTTAATTTATGTGTTAAAATTTTAAATATTAGTATTTTTAACTTAAAAATGTACGTATGAGAACTTGAGAAGTCTTTCTTTCAATTAAAGTATATTTGAGGAATCAATATTTTGCAATTTCACATACGACGACAAAAGTTTCTTCCTTTTTATGATTGAAAACAACTTGATTTCCAACCTTAAGGGCAGTGTTATGGCAATGAAAAGAAAATGAACTCTAAAAACTAAAAAGGGTCAGTCATTGAGAACAATAAACCTTTCTTGTTGGAGGAAAGGAATACCAATGCTCTTCTTAGACATTAATTAATTAATTCCTTTTGTTAAATCAACTGTACGTATAGTAATTCTTTTTGAGAAACTATTTAATTTTAAATTTTAAATTTAAAAATAAATTGTAATTTTAATATCTTAATCAAAAGATTTAATACTGTATTATGAAATTATTCAAATTTGTCAAAGTTTTCTTTGAGCATCTAAATAAAGTCAGTACATTGAGTTTATATGTAATAATAAGTTGAGCTTTACAAAATAAAATTGTCTAAGTCATTCAGATTGAGAATATCTTTTTTATTATAAGTCATTCAAGGTTCTTATAATTAATTAATATGAGATTTATCGGACATCTATTTTTATATTATTTAATAAATAAAAGCTTGAAAATAATTTAAACTTCTAATAAATTCTAGTTTGCAATTAAACAAGAACAACTTTCTTGTGAATTAATCATAATCGTGATTATAAATATGAAAAATAGCTTATAATTTAACTAAAGTTTTAAAAACCATATATATTATCTCCATTAATAAGAATGATTTTATTTTAGCTCAATCTATTTTTTTTTAATTTACTTTTTTACTTTTAACTTAAAAAATCACACAAAAGAATAATTTTATAATTTCTTTTATTTTTCTAATCAACATTTTTGGCCGAATTAAATTGGTTCAACTAATTGAATAAATAAATAAATTATCCGATTGATTAAGTGATCTGTCTAATTTTAAAGGCATTGAGTTTAGCTAGAAAAATAATACTCTAACTAAAAATGTGACTAGAGCACATTACACTTCTACTAAAGCAATTGATTGAGAAAAATGATTACTTATTTAAAAGGAGAAGGGGTACCAAAGTTGAAAAACCTAATTAATTAATTAATTGTAGTTATGTATTGTACTTAGAAGAGTTTTTGTTTAAAGCAAAGTCACAACAAGCACATGCCATTTCCTGAAAAGGTTAGGTTCAAAAATGCAACAAAACTATTAGTCAAATCTAATACTGCAAAAGTTTCTCATCTTCTCCTTTTCTTTATCCTCTTTAAACCTTGTGGGGGAACCTTTCTTTTTATAATTCTTTCCTTTATTTTTATTTTTGTTTTTATTATTATTATTGGGTTTAGTCTCAATCACTTGCTTCCCTTTTTGTTTTGCTTACCTACAAGAGATGTCGGCCACACCACCACCTATATAATTAACTTTTGTTTCTCTTGACATGTTGTTGCTTTGACTGAGGGACTTGTGCATATGACTCAACAAAAACTAAATCCCAAAAATCCATTTCAAATTGAGCAAATTGATCTAAAGAATTGATTATAGATTATTGATTAATTAAACCAATGGATTTAGGATTTGTTGGGTTTAGCCATTGATATAATGTTGAGTTTATATCTCTGAAAGGCTGTAAAATAAGAAAGAACTTATCAAGTGTGTGTTAAAGGATTTTTCCATGAGTATTAGTTTTGTATTTAAGGGACTAAATTCAAAGATAAATGAGTAGAGTGTATAGCAATTAATAATAATGAGTTTAGAGAGATCTTTGGCCAACTACAATCAATGTTTTAAAAACCAGACTGATGATAGAATTAGTTACGTTATCAATTGCGGTCCAATCGGTTGAATCGGTGGTTCGACCAATTAAATAAAATCCCTTTATGTCTTTTTTTTTTAATTTTTTAATTAGTCTCCATTGATGAAAGTTCATCCAGTTAAAAAAATATTAAAACCAGTTAAAGAGTAGTTGAATCAGAAATCTAATTTTTTAATTGAACCGAATAAAATTGGCTAATAATTTCTAATTCAATTAGTCAATTCAGTTCGATTTTTAAAATACTAACTATAATTAGAACGATTAGAACTAGCTGCTTTACTAGTGGCTACTAACCAATAGTTTTCTTCCACTTTCAATATGGGACTTTCTCTAACAATGGGTTAATTGTATTAATTTAGTCAATAATACATGACAGAATAAGGGAATTTCAAAATATATATATTCGGAATAGGGTGCCTTTACTTTTAATTTCTTTTTTCTTTTTTTTATTCATAGGAAGTGAGTTATATTTTCTTTTGATTCTCTCTTATCCTTTAACTAGTTAAAAATGTTAATAAAGTTTTTGATAATTTAATAGTTAAAATTATAATATATGATTATAAAATGATAAATAATTAATATCATATAGGTTTTGAACATATTATATAATAAGCTCTGCTTATTATATATAATTAATAATTTAAATATTACATATATAAAATTTATATTAATAAAATTATACATATTGTCATCATTTTGAGTTATTTTTATGTTAGGAAGTATTATTATAATAATTTTACATATATATATATATATATATATATATATATATATATATATATATATATATATATATATATATATATATATTTTATTAAAGTTAACTTTTGAATTCAAATCTATATCTAATTTTAGTTTTTGTCTTTACTATTGTATTAATAATTTCAAGATTGTGCATTGTGAACTAAGTTAAACTCTATAAAATATTGAAAAATAAAAAAATAAATAATTAATACAATAAAAAATTATTATATCTTAGTAATGCAAAACAACTTTTTATTTAATGATTATAGAATTGGGGTTTGCCTTCTTAGATGTGAACAAGAAATCGTGAATTAAGGACACACTATGCTTATCTCAAACTTTTTTTTAACTTTTTACCTTTTCTTTTTTTCTTTATATATATATATATATATATATATATATATATATATATATATATATATATTTATGGTTACAATTATTATAATCAATTAGTGCACATTGTTTGTATTAATCATATAGCAATGAGGCCGCACGTGCCCCTTGACTAAGGTGATCCGCGAAGCGTGCGTTTGAATGTCTGAAATTTGATTTCTTCTTACACCTCCAAATTCCAATTGGAAAGTATTGTATTGTCATTGTGTTTTAGTCAAAGATGCTAATTATTTTCTTAAGGCCAGTTAAGCAAATGTTGTTAACATTAATTAATTCTGTTCATCATTGTTATTTTAATAGACAATCCTATTTTAGAATTATTATTAGAATTAGAATTTTTAATATATATGTATAAAAATTTGTTAATATCAAGCAGCTTTTAATTCAATTGTGTTGTAATCATTTTTAGAATAGAGAGATTTTAATTTTGAATTTTAATCAGAGTTATATATATATATATATATATATATATATATATATATATATATATATATATATATCATTTACTCTTAATAAGTCAATTTGATGAGAACTAATAAAAAGGAGTGTTCTACTTTCTTTAATATTTTTTTTTGAATTATGAAGTTGATGGTAATTTTTTTATACGTTACTAATATATTTAATAATTTTTTTAATAATATATTTAATTAATCTAAACCATTAAAATTCATACAAAATTAATTTTGTCTGTGTTCATTATTGTTATTTTACTTAAATGCCCCTCAACCTAAAAAATAGCCGTGCAAAATAGATTTGTTGTTAGTTCTTAATAGAAAAATTATTAGATAAACTGAATTTATCACGTTGTTCATAAACTAAATCGATAGAAATATGACACGTCAATTAATAATGTTAAATCATTTATAAGTTATAGTATTATTAATTGATATTATTTATTTCTATAAAATTAGTTTATTGGTGATTTGAAATTATTAATTGACGTGTCATATTTTTATTAGTTTAGTTTATAAATGATGTGGTAAACTCAGTCTATCTAATAATTTCTCTAATTAAATAATATTAATTGGACATGATAAATATATCAACTAATACTAAAAGATAAAATTTGAATTGAGTTTAAAAGAATTTAATTAGTAAAATTATTAAAAGAATCCTAAGTTAATTGGATCTACCATACTGCCCAGAAAAGGTTAATTTTAGGACACCTTTTTTTTTTTTTTTTTTTAGCCTTATAATTACTTTGGGCAATTTCTCCATTTGGGCCTTCAAAAACTTTTGAAATTCATGGGCCAATTTGATAATGGCAAGTTTGACCCAATTAATCTTCCTAAAAGCCCTTTTAAGTTTTATGGGCCAACTTCACATTGTCCTATTAAGATTTGATTTTTTTTTTGTTATAGTAAGATCAAAATTTGTTTTCCCTCAATTAAAAAAAAAAAAAAAAAAAACTCAAATTTATTCTAATATCCAATTGCTGAACTATTATCCACTACGTTTACTCTCTCTCTCTCTCTCTCTCTCTCTCTCTGTATATTGATCATAATTATAAGTGTTGAACTTAAGTTTTGTGCTTATCAAATATGAATATGTTATTACAAATTAACATATTTAATGTCATATTTTAAGTTTATAAAGTAATATACTAAATCTAATATATATTTAATGTAATATTTTAAGTTTACAAATTAACACATTTTTAATTTTATTTTTAGGTAAATTACTTGAACAAGTGTCTCTTAAGTAGAGGTAGCAAAGCAATCGAGCGGCTTAAAGTTCAAGTCATCTCGAGTATTATATTTTTTGGGTGGATTATCGGCCGGCTATCTAGGGTTACAGATAAACCAAATTATATGTTAGATTGAGCTAATGAAAGTTTTTGGGTAATTTGAGTTGATTTACAAATTTTGATCGGTTGAGTAAAGTAACTTAAAATTTTTTTTTTAAAAAATTTTAATTTGAATATAAATTTTCATATATAATTTCAAAAAGATTAAAAAATAAAGTTAGAATAATAAATAAATAAATAAATAAATATATATATATATATATATATATATATATATATATATATATATATATATATATATATATATATATATATATATATATATATATATATATATATATATATATATATATATATATATATGCAATTTTTCTAATATATTATTATATGTCTATTAATTTGCAGGCATAAGTAAAATCACTAAGATAATAAATTAATAATAATATCTTAAAAGTTCCATGATTTAATTTATTATATGTTTTGTTAAAATATTTTAACGTATGTCAAGCAAATTCAATAAATAAATAAAAATAGAAAATAGTTAAATAAAAGAGAGACCAATAATGAAAAAAAAAAAGGGCCAACGCTCAATGATATCTTATTTTTTTTATGTTTACTTTTTAGGGTTAGAGAGAGAGAGAGAGAGAGAGAGAGAGAGAGAGAGATCATGTAAGAGTACTGTAGATGAATAGCATACTTTCAATTGATTTGGTGGGCTTAAAATATCTTGATTGACCCTGGATCCCTCTTGATCTACCTCTAACCGTTTTCTTCTTGGATGTTATTGATGAGCATAATTTAAATACATATTAATATCTTTTAAATTTATTTTTTGTTATTTATTTATTAAATAGATATTTTCATTTAATATTATTTTTGTGAAATAGGAAATAAAATGGTGAAAACTTGAAAATTGAGTGAAATTATAGTCTTTTACTTGCATATATAATAATAATAATAATTATAAATTTTGTGAAATAAATAATTTTTTAATAAAACCAACTAAGCCGTTTTATCTTTTTGACAAAAGATATTATCTTCAAGTATGCAATGGAGATTAAATAACTTACCAACCATCAATATACAAGCCAATTAAGGAAAGCAACAGATTCAAAGTTCAAAATCATACATTTGATGCTAAGGAAGATAAAAATTGTAAAAATTCAAGTCATTACCAACCATCTATATGCAATCCAACTAAGAAAACTAAGAATTCAAAGTTTAAAGTCACACATCTCATGCTAAGGAAGAAAAATCATTTAAAAATTGGTTTCATCATCAAACTTTCATCTAGCCATTCATGCTTATAAATAGAAGGAAAATGGCTTAACAAAAGAAAGTTGTGAGGGGAAGAATTGAGAAAATAAGGAAAAAGTTGAGATTTCAATATTAAGGATCCAAATTATTAAAATGAATTCTTTTGTTTATTTTGTTATTTTAATTATGTCTTTCTAAATTTTAATTTTACTAAGGTGGATAATGAAACCATATTAAATTATTAATTTCTATTTTGTATTGATTCTAAATATTTTGCAATTTAATGTTTATGATTTTAGCTTCATTTGATAATATTTTTCATCAATTCTATCACGTATTTTTAATTATTAGGAAAATTATCTATACTTGGTTTTTATTGAAAGAAAAGTAATTTTCTTTGATTATGTATTTTCCATTAAATTGTATACATATAATGCTTAGAAATTACACTTTTAAAGTGAAGCAAAATCTATTTGAGAATTTAATAAAATTGAGCTTAGTTATAAAATCAATAGAAGATAAAAAGATTGATTTCTAAACTATCATATGAAAATTAGAATCAATACATTATAAAAATTACTAATTAAACATTGGTGAATTATGAAACATTGGTAATATTTTATCTGAATTTTATTTCACAAGTTCAACCAATTTTAATTGTGTTATTTTGATGCTTCTATTTTATATTTTTTTATCATTATCTGAAATATTATTTGGAACTAGATTAGAATTAAATTAATGTGGTTTAATTAAGCTTTTCTAGAATTCTTTTCATAGCTTTCTCCGTGAGAATGATATCGTTATCACTTATTTACAAAATCAATGATTCATGCACTTGCGAGTATAAATAAAATTTCACAACAGTTATGGATTGTATTTTTTGTCCTTACTTACCCCGCGTGCCTTTAAAAAATGATGCCATTTTATTAGTTTCCCCGTGCTTTGCTCCTCTTTCTAATTCTAAATGGTGTCGTTTTATTTTGCTCGATGTGTAATGTTCGTTTTATTCTTATGCTTCTTCGCTCCTTCCATTTAAAACGATGTCGTGTTTAGTCTATTCGTGCATCATATGTTGGTGGTCCTAATTGTTCTTTGTTCTGGTTCATTTCTCTTTAGTCGCTTTTCTATTTTATCTCTCTTTCTATTTCCTTCCAAATGCTTCTCCTCTATCGTTTTGGCTTAATGGCTGTGTAAACCCTTAGTTTGATTCCCTTGCCCATTTTCTGGTTTTTGATTCTTCTTATTTTAGTCATTTATTATTTGTTTTCCACGTCATTTTGGTTTTTGGATAATTTTCTCGTTCATTTCTTTTCATTCTAGATGCATGTTGAGGTGAGCATATAGAATTAATGTGAGTAGGTGATTTTCCTTAGAAAGTGCATGTGTTTAAGGTATATTTTAGTTTAATTTTATTCATATTTTGTGAATTGCATTTGAGAAAGGTTTTTAAGATTTTGTAGGGTTAAAAGAGCTAAAAGGAAACAAAGTAAGATGGGAGAATGAAAGGAGGCTTGTGCGAAACCGGTACGGTCGAGAAAGGCTTCCAAATCGGAAGTTGAAATAGTGTTGCGGGCATGACAAGAGTTTAATTCCAACTCCATTTTTAATTCGTCCAAAGGCTAATCTTTCGAACCTAATTGGATAAGGAGGCGGATTACACTATAAATAGAGTAAGAAGAGAAGAAAAAAAGAAGGAGAGAAAGAAGAAAACGAGAAAAGAAGTCATAAAGAGAGATTGAATCCAAGAAAATCAAGATTGAAGGCTTAGGATTGAAGATTAAGAAATCCAATTTCCTTACTTCCTCCAAACTTGGGTTTATGAATTTGTTTTCTTTTTCGTACTTGGTTTTCATTGCAATCACGTTTAACTAATTCTTTAATTAGGGATTAATGTTTTGAAACACAATTTCTTTCAGTTATCTATATATCTAATGCCTTATGGTACGTGGTATTTGCTATAATTAATGCTTAACTTTGTTTGGCCAATAAAGTTGTGATTTGTATTGTGTTATGCATTGAGAGATGGTAATATAATAGACTTGCAAATACCTGTTTGATTACTAATTGATAAAAGATTATAGTTAGTAATTAAATATCCTTAGGGTTTACTTGAATACTAAATCTTGGAAATCAACAAATAGTTTAATGCAATGAGAATTGGTTGAATTGTTTATAGATAACTTGAATTTTGGTTTAGTTGATTAAATATCGAGAGAATTTAATCAATGCTATAGGATAACCCGGATCATACACTATTTAAATATTAAGGTAATTGATTGATTGAGTGTGGATAAATATTAATTCCCAACCATTAAATCTCATTGTTTCTCTTCAAATTATTTCATTAAATTTAGTTGTTTTGTTTAATTTAAGAATCAAGATTAATTCATTAAGTCTTAAACAAATAAAAGGAATAGTAGATAGGTGGATAAACATAGTTCCCGTGGGAACGATACTCTACTCACTCTTTATTACTTGTGGACTCCGTAAACTTGTGGAAAATACCAACACATGTTTATGAATTCTAGTCTTTTTTTTTCTTTCACGTCTTATGGGGTTGAATTGTTGCAGCAGCTCCACTTGGATGGGACAGTCCTGGTTAGTGGTGGGTCTGAAGATCTTTTTAGTTTTTTGTTTCTATAGTCTTCCTAAGGTTTACGTGTAGATCTATTTTCTTTTGCCCTTGTTTTATGGATTGGTAGGCGATGCCATTCTTTTGGTTTGTACTGGACCAAGGCGGGGCCATTTTGTTAATCCCATACTAGTGTCAACCCTAATTTCTTCCAGTGAGTCCTCTTGCAAAACCCTAATATTTATTTTTTTCCTTTTTTATTCTCTCTTGGGCTTCTTAGCGCTTTTATTTAATGATATATTGACTTAGTTTTTTTTTTTGGTTATTTTCCTTTTTGCATGTTATACTTTATTAAATTCATGGTATTTTTTTTATCTATCTTTTTTTAATTTTATTGTTGATTTGTTAATTATCTTTTTTTTTTTGCATGTTTACTTTTTTTTTTTTTTTATGGTGATCTGTGGTGGATTCAAAATGGGTTGGATGAGATTTGGATATCTTGATTCTCTACTGGGAGTTCATTGTTTGTTCATCTTGCCTTATATGCGGATCCTTTGCAATTTCTGTTGGTTGAAATTGGTGTTGATTTCGAAAATGAAAAATTGTGATTTTGAAAATGAAAAATTGTTTATTTCAGATGATTATAATTTTTTTTAGAGATATTAGAATTTATATAGATTTCTTTGCTTGGAAACTTTAACTGGTACATGTATCCAATTTTAGGCAAGCCAGTGCTTTGTATCAGAGATTTTATGCACAATGATATTATTGCTAATTAGGAAGCTAAATAGTCATTGCAATATCATTTTATATCTCCTGTGTTAAATTTGATTAGTTATTCTTTAGCCTCTGTATTAGGGGCTTATTTGTGCATAAATCATTATTAAATACTACCTTAAACTATTTGATTGGTTCCTCTTAAGCCTCTATATTAAGGGTCTATTTGTGCATAAATCATTACTAAATACAGACTTAAACCTCCTTTGTGATATCTTTTAATATCTTCTTAATTATAATTGATTGGCCCTTATTTAAGCCTTATAGTAGAGGGTCTATTTGCATATAATCATTGCTAAATATTGAGCTAAATTATCTCTTTAATATCTTCTTATATCTTTTGTATTGAATCTAATTGGCCCTTGCTTAACACTTGCAATACGGGTTTATTTGTGTATAAATTAATACTAAATATTGACTTAAGTTATCTCGATACTATCTTTTTGTATCTCATGCATTAAATATGACTGGCTATTATTTTACCTCTGCAATGGGGTGCATTTGTTTATATTTGTAATATCTCCTAATATTTTTTTAATGAGATTCTGGTGTTAAATGAGGTGGGCCCTATTTTTTAACCCCTTGGGATTGCTTCTAATTATTCTTTGTATCCTTTTATTCTTTCTAAATCTGTTTGCACCTGGAATGAATGCTATCCATTCACTCTCTATCTTTTTAATTGTTTTTCCGGTTTCCCTTACTACTCTCATTAATATTTGTTGTTGTTCACTGTTGTTGTCTTTATAATTGCTTAACTGATATTTTCTTCTCTGATTTATGTTGCTTTGTTTATAATTGCATGACTAAAATTTGGTTATGTGGCTTTATCAAAACTATTTTTATAGCTTTGAGATTTATAGTGTTCTTTTATATTCATCCGGTCTTTTCTGTTATTTTGTTTTAAGAGTGTTTATGTTTGTTATGCTTTATTTAAAAACAATTTATTATCCTTGGGTCTTCAAATAGTCATTGTTTTTTATTATTATTTTTTGCAATGTAAAGGCTAGTAGTTTCTTTATCTATGTAATGTACTGGCCTTTATTTTGTAAATCTCTCTTTTAAATATGTGATTTTTTCTTTGGTCAATGCTTCATGTTTTGGCTTAACTTGTATTGCCTTGGCATATTTGACATTTAAAATGTTCTTATGTGTCCATCTGGTCTTTTTACTTATTTTAAGTAACTATTTTATTTGAAATGGAGGGGATTTTTTGCTTTTAGAGTTGAGTTCCATTAACAGACTGGTAGCGCTTTTAAGGTTTCATTTTTTTTTTAAATGCTTGGTGTTTGTGCTAATTATTTTTCATTTTTTTTATTATTTGTTTACTATTTTTTTTAGAAGCAACAAGTAGTTTTTTTTTTCCTCTGTATTCAACTTTCTTTATTTTATGTTTTTGTTTTTCAAGTTGTAATTCCTCTTAATAAGATTCCAAGACCAAAAAAATGCCTTCTTCATTTTTTTATGAGAAGAGTAGACATTTCAATGCAGTATGCTTTTATGTTTTTTGTATTGGTGAAATCTATTTTTATTTAGGTTGTTCCTTTGGCTTGACTGTTTTTATTTTACATTTGCTTTAATTTGATGGTTTATTTATGCCTTTGATGATTGCTTCTTTTAATTTTAATGTTTTTGTGCTTATCTTGTCTATCAGCTTCCAAACTACTCTCTTTGACTTGGTTAGTCTCCCACTGTAAGTTACTTTTCTGCGCTGATTGGCTTGTTATATTTTAGATTTGCTTTGTCCTCTTTTACCATTTGTTTATTGGTTGTGAGTTATTTTTTTGCTCTATTTTCCAGGGAAAAAATTTTCCTTTTTGTGTTTGCAAATACCAATTATTTCTTTGGATTTTAATAGGTTAGTACTTGCTTTTTAATCTTTGCAATGCACTAGTCTTTGTTCTGCAAATGGGTCTTTCCATGTATATGTGACTGATTTTATTTGATGTTTTGTGTCCTGACTTTTATGATTAATTG
The DNA here is from genome assembly GCA_947687605.1 of Reutealis trisperma. Taxonomy (NCBI): domain Eukaryota; kingdom Viridiplantae; phylum Streptophyta; class Magnoliopsida; order Malpighiales; family Euphorbiaceae; genus Reutealis; species Reutealis trisperma. Next base: position 51,889 of record CANTUT010000912.1, read on the forward strand.
GATATTATTCAGATGCTTCATTGATTTTTTTATCTTCTTAATGTGTTTATTTTTGTTTTTTAAAGTTGTTTTCTCTATTGATATGAGCCCAACAATAATGTTGTCATTTTATGAATCAAGAGTAGACATTTCATATTTTTATAACTTGTGATTTTGTCTCTTTGTAGATTTCTTTCTATTGAAATAATTATTTATGTTTACTTTATGTTTTCAAATATTAATCATTTTAGTATCCGTATTATCTATTTCTTTTTACTTTATGCATCTTTACTTAATTGTTTTTTTTTAGTTGTTTTCTTATGAGGTGGTCTTTAAGTTTGTAGCTTCTAGGTCGTTTTTCCAATTGAACTATTAATTTTTCTTCTTCAATTGCTTCATTTCACTGTGATTAAGCTTTTGTTTTTAATGCTTAAAAGAAAAGTATCTTAGGTTAATTTTTTTCCTAGTCTTTTGCTTGCTGCTTGTTTTGATTATGATCAATTTAGAGGTAGAACTTGAGTCTATTTTGAAACAGCTTGAGTTGCCTACTCCAATCTATGAATGCCAACACAATGATAATAGTACCTACTGCTGCACTATGTATTAGCCTCACCAAGATGGTTTTAGGCATGTTTCATGCATGATTGGTGTTAATAATAAGCATGCTGAAGATGCTAAGAACAATGTTATTATATCTGCTATTGATCACTTGAGAGCGATTTATATTTTGGATTATAACCATAAGGAAATGGTATTAGTGAAACTGAATTGTGATACTTTGCATGGTCAGGATTACCGTTATCAAAAGCTTACTGTTGAATATTTCACACTTATAAGGAGATATGAAAATTGAATAGGTTTTTGAGGAGGATTAGAATACCTTTTGGGGCTGCTAATCACTTACTTTAGTTTCCTGTATGGGTATTTTTTTTTGTATAAGCTTGATGTGGGTTGGGCACCACTTCTCTCACGTATGTTTTCCCTTTTTCTTTTGTTTTTTCCAGTAGTTTGTAATCCATAGTTGGATGTTGTTTTCTTTTATTTAGCCTTCATAGTGTTAATTCCTATCTTTTATATCTGTGTTTGGTACAATGTTAATACAATTTGAAACTTTGAATTCTTAATCGAATGTGGAAAGTTTGCATTTTTATTTCAATTTTTTAATTATTTATATTTACTCATTCCAATATTAATTAATTTGATTTTATAACAAAATGTATTTATGATTTTTTTAAATATAAAATCGTGTATGCATTTTTTTTTATTAATATAGTTTAACCATGCATAATGCTAAAAATATAACATATAAGAAAAAAAGTGATAAAATGTAATAATTTATGTCTTTGTTTTAGCATTCCTTAAATTATTTATTTGTCATTTGATTTTAATTTCAATATTTTATAATTTACCATAATTAATTATTGATGGTTAACTACTGGCTGTAAATTCTTGAACACTGGTGTTTCATACATATTAAATTGATATATTGAATATATAAAAGTTTATAGCTTTTGCACTTAATGATTACAAAGTATAATTGATAAGAATGCATAATTTTCTCCCTAGATCTTCAAGTTAATTACCCTTTTGGAATGTTTTACTCCTGCTGCCTCTCAAGAGGCAAGAACCCAAAGTTCTTTTCTTTTTAATATTCCAAGTCTTACTCTTCATTAATCAAAACATAAGAAACTTTTCGCTTTTTTCCAATAACTGGTTTGATTTTTGTTTTGGTATAATTTATACATTATTTATATGTCCTCTAAAAGGAAAAACTAATATTCAAATGCACTAATTTTTCTTTTTTTTTTCTTTATATTGAATGTTTAATAAAACATTTTTAGTATTTACTCATGAATTTGTATTTATGTCTATCTTTATTATAGATCTTATAGATATTGCTCATTTGAGAAAAATAATTATTCAAAATTTTTAATAAATTTAAAGTTACAATTCCATTGTATAATTATGTAAGTTAATGGTGATATTAAATTTAAGATGTTGTCATTAAAAAGTGAATGAAGAAAAAAACATTAACTTAGCATATTAATATATATATATACACACACAAACACACAACTTTTATAATCACACAATGGTAATGGGAATATAAATTTATAACAATTTTACAATTATACAACTAAAACATTAATATTCATTCAATCCTCTGAATTAAAATATAGGACAACATAGATGAAATTTTTTTTTCCATCCATTGGTAAAAGAAACAAAAAATAAAATCTTATTTTATAATTTTACAAAACAAGAATAAAATAAAAAATTTGTGTGAGTAGTGTCACACAAAATTTGGTGTGACATTGTTCAAAACACCATTTTTGGTGTTGAATTTGCCGCTTCATTGGAGTGCAATTTATGGTAAAATTGTTGTTAGCGCCAATAATGGCACTCTATTGGGGATGGCCTTAAACGCATTTAAGTTGGGGGAAATGTCTATACAAATTAATTTTTTTTCAACCTTCTCCTTATGTGTGTGTTGTATGTGAGACAGAGAGAGAGAGGGCTCTTGTATACCACACCATCCTATGCAATTTCCCGCACTTTTACTGTAGTTGATTTCGAATGGATGGTCTGGACTGAATTGATGTTGCTTGATCAGTCATGGGATATAACTGTATGGATAATCTGAATGGCAAAAACTTGTTACATTCCAAATCTTTGACAAGTGACCAAGAAGTCAGGGTTTAGGGCCAATGTAATTAGGTATGGCAACTGATATAGTTTGGGATGGATTTTGCAAAACTTAAACCCAGTGTGCTTAAAAATAAAATACTCACTCCTCCTTTAGTCAAATAGAGCAGTAAGGTAGGGTCTGTTTGGGTATAACAATTTATATTTCTTTTTTTATTTTTCTCTTAAAAATTATTTTAGTGTTATTTTCTCATATATATATATATATATATATATATATATATATATATATATATATATATTATAAGATTTGATTGATGTCTTTCCATATAGATGAATATTCTAGTTTCCATATTAGTATTGATTGTATTTTTCTTATTGAAAAAACTTTCTATTTCTTGTATTTTCCTTATTGGAAAAGCTTCCTATTTCTTTCTCTTATGTACTCTATATAAAGAGCTTAATACTATTGAATGGAACAACTAGAAAAACTATTCTCTTCTCTATATTCTTTGTTCATATTCTTCTCCATTTTATTTATAACACGTTATTAGCACGAATCGTTCTACAATATTGTTCATAATTTTGGATAGCTTGTGGTTTGCTACAACCCAGCTAAGGCAAAAAATTTGAAAAAATAAAATTCAAGATTTATGGTAAACAATTTTTATCTAATTAATTACTATTATTATTAATATTTATGTATCAAATATTTTTTTAAGAAAAAAAAACTAAATCATTTTTTTTAAGAAATCGTTTGAACATATTGGGCTAATTAAATTTGAAAAAATCATTTTTTTTTCTTCTCTCTTACAATCATTTATTTCAAATCATTTTTTTTAGATTTATAAAGATTTGATATACTATTTAATGATTAATCAATTAAATTCTAATTCCTGAAAAACTAGCATTATATTTTAAATACCAGTTCCTGAAGAACTAGTATTATTTATAGTTCCTAAAAAACTAATTAAATAAATAACTAAACTATGAGTTTCTAGAGAATTAGTATTATATTTTAAATTCTAGTTCCTGAAGAACTAGTATTATTTATAATTCCTGAAGAACTAATTAAATAAATAACTAAGCTATGAGTTTCTGAAGAACTAATAATAATTACAGTTTCTGAAAAACTGGTATTCCCTATAGTTCTTGAAAAATTGGTATTCTTTATAGTTTTTGAAAAACTGATATTCTCTATAGTTCCTGAAGAACTGATATTCTATATAGTTCCTGAAAAACTAATTAAAGTAAACAAATTCATTAAAGAATCATTAAATGTTCCTGAAGAACTAAATGCAATGTCTACAAGTCTTTAAAAGACTGATTTTATTATGATTTTATATTAGATAATGTTAATTGATGGGCCTCGACATCATGAGTAAGAATTATTTATACTAGTGTCACTCCTTCGAGTAATCAAATAAATAAAATAGACATCCTTGAAAAATTGATATTTTATGTTCCTGAATAACTAATAAATTTGATTTAAACTACATGCATTGAATAAATTGGATATCAATAAAATACCTGCGTATGACCATAATATTAAGGTAAACCCTTTTGCTTTGATTTTTCTATTTTGGGTGTTTCATTGTTGTTTATATGTATTGGAATGATGGGTATGACCTATTTGATTTACCAACCAAATTGCAACTTTTAATTGGTTATCAATTATAATAACACATTTTATGCATAGTTTTAAAGTCATGGCTTATAATTTTTTTTTGGCATAAAATCTGACCCTAAATTATTCATTTATTGATTGATTGACTTGCTTAATGGGAAAATGGTGATCTTGCATTCATATTAATAGGTTTACTTGATTGATTAAATTGAGATTGATTCTACCAGTGTATATATTATTATATATCCTTCGGTTTTAGCATCTTAACTCAAAATTTATTTTGTAGACAATACATGTCTCATACATATATATATATATATATATATATATATATATATATATATATATATATATATATATATATTTTTGTTAGTTGAATAGTCTACAAAAAAGTTGTGTGTGTTATATATGTTTTGAATTTACTTATGTCAATGTGTATTAGATGTGAAAACAATTAGAGATTTAAATGTGAGATGAGATTAATATAAATTATATAAGTAACATGGTTTTGTTAATTTGTGAATTGATGAATTTATTTCCGGATTGCATACATTATTGGATTTATGTTGGTATAGAGAAGCATAATTAGTGCTTACATTTCCTTGGTAGGATAAATTATGAATTTAATATTTATTAAAATTAAAATTAATTTATTTTTTGATTGATCTATTTAGATATATTTTAAATATATGCAAATTAAGTTATTTAAATAAAGTGAAGTATAGTGAATTAAAGTTTGGTTAATAATTTTTATATGCTCTTGAATTCAATGAAAATAATTTTTGACGTGAGTTGTTGATAATGAAATGTATTTAGATGCTAGCAAAAGTAAAAGCTATTATCTATTTAAACCTCATTTAAGTGAGGATTTAAAGGTTGAATATCTTACTATTAATGATTTTTATATTTTCTACAAAAGTTTTAAAGATAGATATAATTACTTGAAATATGTGGTACTACCATAAACTCAATATGATTGGTTAAATCTACGCCTACAAGACTTGAAGTCTATTTGAGAATATAATTCAACCATATTTAAAATTACTTCACAGCTGAAATTGTGAGGTAATAAAGTTACATGCTCTTATAGTAGTAGTACAAAAAGTGAAAATTTACAAATATTATTTTTCTAGTGGTTGCAAAGAATAATTGTTAATAAGAAATCATCAAACAATGCCCACTAGTACAACTGTATTCCCTGAAGTGAATACTATAAATCATTTGGTAAATAATGAGAATTCTGAAAGAATAATTGTTGACGAGAAATCATCAAATAATGCCCACTAGTACAACTGTATTCCCTGAAGTGAATACTATAAATCATTTGGTAAATCATGAGATTCTGAAAGAGGAACCGCCCATATAGAGGACACAACTCAATTCAATATTGATGATTTTATGTAAACTCCTTGAAGGAGTAATTTGCAAGGATTTTATAAGTTGTGTATTATAATGAGTTATTTAATTACTGTTTTATCCCTAGTATACTTGCACAATATATTGCGTTGAACCTGCAGTTTAAGCATTGAACTTATAGTTCAACAATTAACAGTTTGGCATGAATGCCATTGCGTACATCATATATACTCTCCCTTGAAACTTGTATAAGGATATGAGTCATAAATTTTTTTCTGTGCCATGAATATATTAAATCTATCTCAATGTGCGATAATGGGTCCACAAAAGAGACTATGAATTTATTTCAATGAGGCATATTTTTTGACATTAGGGGGAGGAAAAGCACCTACAGTGCTAAAGAATGTCGAGAAATTTATTAGAAAGAAAACCCTTTAAATAATTTTGGTCCATGTACAAGTTAGAGTGAACCAGAAGTTCACAAAATAATACAGTTGCAACAAATTGCAATTTAACTGCCAAATGTATTTATAGATGCTAAAAGAGTGACAAAGTCTCATATTACAGCTACTAATACCCTAGCAAGGGTTGTGATTCTAATTGCAAATAGAAAATCAATCAATCTCACTACACGCCAGAAGCGTGGATAGTAAATTGGAACTAAAGATAAAAATCCGCGGAAAAGAAAACCAGCGCCACTCATAAAATCCCCTGAAGAGAAACCTCCTGAAGAGGAAGATCTTAGTCAAAAAGCTATAGCTAATTATGAGACTTAGACTGAGACAACAGAGTAATTAGATCCTCCAGATATGGCTTATGGAGTTGATGATCATATAAATGAAAATTATGAGATATCAATTATTTTGTGATATAAGAAAGAGTTGATAGAAATTTAATTATCGTCGACGATGAATTTGACTCAACAGTAGCTTTTGCTGTTACAAGAGAAAATATGGATCCATAATCTATAAGTATAACTGAATATTAGCATAAACATGATTGATCATCATGGAATGAGGCAATTAAAGTAGAGCTAGACTCGTTCTATCATTGACTATGAGAAAAATAATTATCTCATTATGGAAATGATCATGTTCCGATACTTAATTAATATGACAGTTAATGAAAGGCTTATTGTACAGCTTATGAAAGTAATAAGAGTCCCAGAAGGAATAAGTATATCATAAATGAATATACATTAAACAAGTGACATATATTTCATCAAATTGCAAAAATCTATGTATGGATTAAAGCAATATGGACATGTGGTATGATTATTTGAGTAAATTCTTATTGAAAAAAAGATATGTGAATAATACACTATGTCCATTTGTATTCATAAAAGACCATAGAATGGTATATGTTATTATTGCAGTATAAGTTGATTTAAATATCAATGTGATTCCTAATGAACTCAAATAAGTATGTACCTGTTTGAAAAGTGAGTTTGAGATGAAAAAATTTAAAGGAAATGAAATTTTGTATCGGCCTGCAGACCGATTATTAAGGAGTCCTAATACACCAGTATACTTATGTGGAAAAGATATTTAAGTAATTTTTGCATGGATAAATCTTCTCCCTCAAGCACACCAATAGGTGGTCCACTCACTAGAAGTGAAGAGAGACCCTTTTAGACCTAAAAAAAAAAGATAATAAAGAGCTATTTGGTCTTGAAGTACCATATATAAGTGCTATAGGGCACTATTGTGTCTTGCAAATTGCATCAAGCTTGATATTGCATTTGCAAAAAAAATTCCTAGCTAGGTATAGCTTTGCACCTACAAAGAGATATTAAAATGGTGTAAAAAGTTATCTTCAATATACTATTAATATTATAATTCATATTTGAAATTGGTCTACATGCGAATATTGGTTATTTGCTTAGTCTCTATGATGGTAGATTTTAGACTGGCTATGTATTCACTTATAGTGGTACTGCAATTTTATAAAGATTTTTATGGTCCTGAAGTACCTTACTAAAAGATACTCCCATTGTATTTTGAGAATAATGCAATTTGTATTACACAAATTAAAGGTGGTTATATTAAGGGTAACGAAGTAGATATAAATTTCACCCAAATTCTTGTATATACATAAGCTCCAGAAGAGATATCCACCAAATTCGCTTGAGTGACAATTTAATAGACTTATGTACTAAGTTTTTACCTAATGTGGTATTTAAATGGCATCATTTCATCAATTAGTATATGCTGTGTTAAAATCTGTCATTATCAAGGGGAGCGAATTAGTATATGATCGTACTCTTTTTCCTTAGTCAAGTTTTTATCCCACAGGGTTTTCTTGGACAAAGGTTTTAATGAGGCAATCTGTGCAATGAAAAAATAGCGCATAAAATATACTCTTTTTCTTAGATATGTTTTTTCCCACTGGGTTTTCTAATAAGGTTTTTAACGAGTTATATTCATAGTGCAAGTAATATCCTAAGGGAGTACTACAAATAAATTATTATATGTGGATATTACTTAAACATCATTAAGTATACGATTTGACAACTTGGCAGATTTATTTACAAAGGCACTCCTTACAATCACATTTGAAAAGTTAGTCAACAAAATTAGCATGCGTCAGCTAAGAGATATTTGATAGAAATCATATTTTCATGAGGGGGAGATTTTAATGCACTGTACTCTTTTTTCCTTAGTCTAGGTTTTGTCCCATTGGGTTTTCCTGGAAAGGTTTTTAATGAGGCAGTGTTATGGTGCAAATTCCTACAAGAATAATGTACTCTTTTTCCTTCACTAAGATTTTTTTCCCACAGGGTTTTTCCTTAATAAGATTTTAACGAGGTATATTCTTTGTAAAAGATATCAAGGGGGAGTGTTATGATATATTATAAGATTTGATTGATGTCTTTCCATATAGATGAATATTCTAGTTTCCATATTAGTATTGATTGTATTTTCCTTATTGAAAAAACTTCCTATTTCTTGTATTTTCCTTATTGGAAAAGCTTCCTATTTCTTTCTCTTCTGTACTCTATATAAAAGGTTTAATACTATTGAATGGAACAACTAGAAAAACTATTCTCTTCTCTATATTCTTTGTTCATGTTCTTCTCCATTTTATTTATAACAATATATATATATATATATATATATATATATATATATATATATATATATATATATATATATATATATATATATATATATATATATATATATATATATATATATATATATATATATATATATATATATATATATATATATATATATATATATATATTTCACATAAAAAATAAATAATAATTTTTTTAAAAAATATAAATTAAATACATATAATCATAATATATAATTAGGTTATACCATTATTTGAACCCGACTTAGGTACAAATTAGAAAATCCCTCCACCTTATTAGGATTAAGTAAGGTCTAACATCTTGACGGGGCATATAAAGTTGTCATTCCAAAATATATTGTAAAAAATAACTATCCAAATGAGTACATATAGAATATTACAAAATAACTAATGAGGATGTAATATTATTAATCAAAATGTTTAGAATAATAATATGGAAAAAGGATATATACATATATATATATATATATATATATATATATATATATATATATATATATATATATATATATATATATATATATATATATATATATATATATATATATATATATATATATATATATATATATATATATATATATATATATATATATATATATGTGTGTGTGTGTGTGTGTGTGTATTCAATATAAGTTAAATTTGGCATAAGTGACAATACCATGTCCTAAAACTAAAAGCTAAAACAACCTTGTGATTCAGTTAAGAATATGGTAATTTGGCTAAGGACATATGATTCGATCAGGACATATGATTCGATCAAGACATGGAGATTTGATTAAAGATTTGGTAGATTTGGCCAAAGATATGAGATTTGGTCAAGGCATGGTGATTCCATTAAGGATATGGTGATTCTGTCAAAGTATGGTAACCTCAAATCATAGTTTGGTCAAGTCCCAATTTAAATATAGACTCAACACAAGCCTTTCTTAAGACTCTTGGTTTGGGCCTTGACTCAATATAAATTATTTGAGATTCAACTCTACATGATTTGGTCTATACAACCTCCTAAATGGCCTAACACTATCTATGATCTTAAAGGACATACGTCACTCTCTTTAGGTCTTTAAGAACAATGATATCATCAAATCTTTAAGAACAAAGTACTTTTTTTTGTAAAAGAAAAGAGCAAAAGGTACTTTTTAACTAATATACTCTTACTCTACTAAAATAGGGATTGACTTAAGCATTAGAGGGTTTTTATTGAAATCCCTTTGGCGTAACCTTTTTCTCTATTTTGTAGCCACCAAAAGATCAAACTCTATTGGAAAGCTCAAGAAGATTTATCAATAATTAAAATTTTTTTTAATAAATTATTGATTAAATAATATTTGACCATATTCATGTAATATTCACATAGTGTTAATAATATCTTAGACAAATTGAAATAGGGCTACTACTAGTTTGGACTTGAATGAACTCAAGTTCAATTGCAAGCTGAAGAGAGGATGACTCAACATGAATTCCATATAAACTAGGGATATGATTTAGGTCATACTTGAACTAAGTAAATAAATAAAGGATGAAGATAAATTTTTTTTTCTTCTTCTTAATATCCAAGAAGAACAACAAATATTTCTAACAAATTGGCAGTCAAATATGAATCAAAACACACATAGAATAACCAAAAGGGATAAGGGTAAACAATTTATCTCTTGTAGCGTATTAGAAGTTGATCCAAATTTTAAACATAGCACCCCAAGTGTGGTGCCTCTTTTTGTCCACACAAGTACTTTTTAACAAAACTTCTTATCAATCCTTAGGTTGCTACTTGAACTCCTCTCTTGTTTGTTGAAAGTATTCTAATCTTCCACAAGTCTACTTGATATAGTGTTGGTTTAAGGTGTTTAAAGACTATGTACTTGGCACATTTTCTTAAATCTTGCCAAGCAAAATTCATTTGCTCCTAAACTAATAAGAACAAGAAGAAGGTGATGAAGGGAGGTAAATTTCATTCAAGTTTAATTTTCCAAAAAGCAATCTTTTCTTAATCTTATGAAATAAAGAAAGTTTTTTATCTCATGAAAAACTAAGGCATGCAAATAATGAAAATTGAAAAAGCATAAAAGAATTCTACTTTCTCTTTCTCAATCTGACATCTATTGCAATAGAGGAAGTGAAAGAAATTCTCCTTCTTTCTTAACTTTTTTTCTCTCTAGCAAAAGAAGAAGAAGAATAAGATAAGATCTTCTTCATCTTTTTTCCCCACCTTTCAAGATCTTTTCCTACTAATTCCACTAGGTTAATGGTGGAAGTGGGTGAAAGAAAAGGGAAGTGGACATGTGTCCCTATATCCGAGTATAGGTCTAATATGCTGAAAAGGGATCGAAATGCTCATTCGGGTTCGGACTTATGTTGGAGCCCTCGAGTTCAGATAAGTTGATTTTAAAAATGATTTGGAAGTCACACCTTAATTTTGTTTAATTAGGAAAATATTAAGGAAAAAGGCCAAGTTAACTCCAATTCATTAATTTTTTAATTAATTTACCCAAGGATAAAATCACTAGTCCTCGATACCAAAAAGGATTTGAGGACTATGTTTTTAGTTTTAAATAATATCAATTTAGCTCCTAAGTTTAATTTGGCTTAAAAAATTGATTTCATGAATGACAATTAATAATGCATGATCATGGCATGATTATGAATGCATAGAGAAAATCAAATGGTGAATAAAATAAACATCTATAAGCAAAGGAGAGTATTTTCCCTTAAGAGTACTAGGGAAATCATATAATCACTCATTTACTCCAAAATAATTAAATTGATTAATTACATTAATTAAATAATGGATGCCTTCTCTAGCCCTTATGGGTTCTATGAAGACGATAAATTTCCTTACAAAATATAGACATAAATATTCACATTGAAAAATAAAAAGGGAATGAGATTGATTGGAGTTGCATTTGAGGCTTAAAGTCAGCTCCCAAGTGTACCTACGTACCTTATTGAATGGGGAATCAAAATCTACATAGTTCATCCTACAGTCAAGTGGAGGAGTTTATGGGTTGATCAAATTGATTTGGTTGATTTGAGAGTAATAGGTGAGAGAAGATGTTATATCTTTGTGGGTGTAGGATGGAGAACTTTGTTGGACCTAAGTTCCATTTTATCAATAGTGGGTGGCAGAAGTCCTACTCAAGGAGAATAGATAAGGAATGGAGAATTAGATTGATTAATGGGTTAATTAGTTAATTAAATGGATTAATTAACCAGTTTATTTGATTGAGCAAGTGGCTGAATCAATTAATTAAAATGATTAATTAATTAAGGTGATTAAGTGAGTGCATTAATTAATTAATTTTGATTAGGCAATGGATTAATTAATTAGTTAAAATGATTAGCTAATTAATTAAGAATATGATTGATTGAAGGGAGAGAGAGAGAGAGAAGATGAGTATGTGGATAGTATATCAACATAAACTCTTGGTTTGAAGAAAGTGGTAGAAATAAGGGGTTGTTTATAGGCAAATGAAGTGGGGGCATTTTTGGAAGAGAAATGTGAAAAAACAAGAGGGATAAGGCTAAAAAAAGGTGTGAAAATCGGACAAAATAGGGGAAAATAAAAAATTTGGGCTAGAAGGGGGCCGACTACCGAAAAGATTAGTGGTATCACCCAAGGAGCTGGCAGCCTCTTTGTCAGCTCTGCATAGTGTACTAAACTTAACAAGTATCAAGTTGCGGCTTATTGATAGGGTGCAAAATTGAGGGTTCACATCCTATACATGTCAATAAGCCTCCACTAATGCTTAACTATGATATAATTACAAGGTTACCATTATGATATCTTTTGACTTAAGTCCATTCCTACATGAGATAGATTCAGGGCTTAGGACTCAAACCCTAATCCCTAAATCCAATTTAGGGTTTAGGGATTTTAAACCTCTAAAATGTCTTTTACTATTTATGAACTATACTTTCAATAGTCTTTCAATTTAGTTCTTTCCATTTGTTTGTCATATAAATTAGGACTTAGTTAAATAACCCTAATATTATATTAAGCTTCAGATCATGCTAAGAGACCTTATAAAATTATTTATAAGCTTGGTCTAACTATCATAATTAATTAACTAAACTCTTTAATTAATAATTGTGATAATTATAGTTCAATTGATTAGATCTTTGTTGTGTATGATTTTCTAAATTCATTCCTAATTAGTAACTAGATATGATATCAACTACTGATATTAAGGAAGAACTTCCCATTAATTGGAAATCTTTGTTTCCTTTTAAGTTCCTATAAATCATGAGCGACCTCTAGCATTAGATATTGGGACTACCTTAATAGTATGAATGTCAAGTTGGTTATTAGTATTCCATGCACCTATAATCATCATTATTGTGCACTTGAATCCCTTCATTATAAGATCTCGATCTTAGCTAGGGTCATTAGTAAATGCCAAACACTAATGTGTCTAGATCATATGATGTCATCTTAATGCCAATTCTTGATATGACAAATTCTAACTAGAAACCCTTTATAGTGAATCTAAGTTAACCTGGCCAAAGTTTTTCTACCAAGAATAACCATATACCATGGAAATTTATCCATGTTTACTTGAGGCAATAATCGCATTTAGGCTAATCACCTTCCTATATAACTAGTTAAAAGGACCACACTTTATATACAATTGTATGGCTAACATTGGTATGTAAGCAGTAACAAACCTTAGCCAGCCTACGTACAAGATCACTATCACCTCATATTGAAGGATTATATTCATTATTATGACTATGACAACAACTCAATAGCATGTAGTAAAAGCCCATATTTTCATCATCAATAGCATGTAGTAAAAGCCCATATTTTCATCATCCTATACCATAATTCAACCTGCTCAATCCTACGAGTGTCCACATATTTTTCCTGACATCTCATGTCAAGTGGCATAAGGCATGCCTTTTCTATTCCAATTAGTATCTCAAATTTATATAGAAAAATAAATAGACATGATGGTCTTCTAGACTAATGCAACCCAAGCAAAGAGTCTTATGACCACGAATGGTTTAAAGTAATTGTACTAGAATGGTCTATCTCATATTCTCAATCTTGAGAATAGATCATCTAATAAGTAACTTAAAGGCTTTATTATCTATTATGAACTGCCTTCATAAGAGAATACATATCTGCCATTAAGGATTATCAATTACTAAATCACTGTCCAAGTACGACCCTAAGACATACTACATTATCAATCTCCTACTTGTTATAGTTACTGGGATGGTGAGTTTTATTCTATGAACAGAAAAACAAAAAACAAAGAGAAAAACAATTGCACAAGAGACAAGATTTATGTGATTCGGTAATCTACATGCGTCCAAGGGAGGTTCGATATTCTTTTATTGAGAGGGCTAATGGTGACTACAATTCATAACAAAATAGGATTTTAACCCTTTTAGATAGTAATTGGTTGACCCAAAAATACATAATTACCCTTAGCCTTTAACAAAGCTAAAGAATACATAACTGCCATTAAGGATTATTAGTTACTGAATCACTGTCCAAGTATGACCCTAAGACATACTACATTATCAATCTCCTACTTGTTATAGTTACTGGGATGGTGAGTTTTATTCTATGAACAGAAAAATAAAAAATAAAGAGAAAAACAATCACACAAGAGACAAGATTTACTTAGTTTGGCAATCTGCCTGCATCCAAAGGAGGTTCGGTGTTATTTTATTGAGAGAGCTAATGGTGACTACAATTCATAACAAACTAGGATTTTAACCCTTTTAAATAGTAATTGGTTAACTCAAAAATACATAATTACCCTTAGCCTTCAACAAAGCTATAGCATACTACGAGGGTGAAATCACTCACCTGCGTAATGGAATTAACTATGTAGGGAGGATCATGTTGCTGGAATTCCAAGTATAAACTGATTATGAGCTATTACTTAACACTACTTGCACTAGAGACTATTAGAATAGGACCTAAAATTTGGCATTGCTAACTAATCTACCTTCAATCCTACCCAACATTATCTGCAAAGGTACAATAACTTTTTTTTTCTCAAATACCATATGCAGATAATTAGATCTCCCTTACACTTTCTAAACAACTTAAGTAAATATTATTACATTTTAAAAGCCTCCCATTATCAATGTTATGTCTATATAGTCAATCTTAATTGGAAATAAACTAAAACAATCATTGGCTAAATTAAAATAATTATAACAATTAACAAAAATCTCTTTTATAAATTGCACTTCTTGCCCACAAAGGTTATAGGTATATGGCGAATATTTGTAACAATAAGAAAATTAGAAACAAATAAACTAAGCTCAAAAATCTCAAAGGAGAAATATAAAGTGCTAAAATAAAATATTTTCAATTAAGGTATTAGTTTTGCACATAAGTCTCCAAGAACAAATGCAGAGTACTAGAATTAAAAGATTTTAAATTACAAAATACTAATTTTGTAAAGTAGCTATCTAAAATTACAAATTCACATCATATAATGACTAGAAATCAAATATTAATTAACTAAGGATCTCTCTCCTTCATCTCACCTTTTCTCTCTCTCATTAGACCCTTCCTTCTAAAATCAATTCATGGCTACTCCTAACTTTCCTTTGTCCAGTAGTAGCACCACTTCCTTTATTTTTAATGTTTTTTCATTTTCTTTAGTTTCTTAGTTGTAGATTTCATAGATCTAAGGAACAATTTGTCTTAATCCTTTAAATCTATGAATTTTGCTATGTGAATTTTTTAATTTTGCATATGAATACTCTATTCTTCTCAGCTATTATGAGTATTAACTTTACAAAATATAAGCCCTTTTAGATGGGCATTTTGTACTTGGATGATGAGGATGGTTCAGCTTACCTAAATACCAAATAGATTTTCAAAGCTATGATCTTCTACGATGTTCAAGTAGACACTATTGATTTGCTTTGTCAATTTTTTGGCATTTTCATTATGACTATCTCTTTGTATTTTTTTCATTATTTTCAAGTGTTCCATTGATGGATGTAATAGGAAATTTTGTGCTTTATTTTGATGGACTTAGTCCATTTTCTTGTATGTTAATAATGTATCTTCTTCTAAGGAATGAATCTAATTTTCTTAAAAAAAAAAATCAAATATTACTTTTGTTGAACCCTAGTTTCTAATATAATTTATTATGCTATATGTAATAAACTAACAAATTGCAAATAAGGTAAATAGAGAAGGGAATGACAAAGCTTAGCCAATTTTATAGTGGTTTGGAGTCAATATCTTCTCTTACGTCTACTTTTCCTAAATCAACGATTTAGGGTTCTATAGTTCTCTAAGATTGTGCCTTGACACTTTACAATATTAAATTAGGATTCCTTCCAATATAATAGTTATATGGATTTCTTTCGATTCTCACAAGATACAAAAGATTGTGAGTGTTTATAATAACTCAAGACTCACAAAGAAGTGGTACAAACACTATAGTTAAACACACTAGCTAATTCAAATGTGAACACTCAAGAATAACAAATAGAAGCACAAGTATTCAAAAATAGAGCATAAGAAGAAGTTTAATAATTAGAACTTAGAATGCACTTTTAATCACTTCAAATTTCTTAGTCTTCACTAATTAGGAGCTTTATATATTTATAAGTCTTCAAATCCAACTTGAAAAATATGACTGTTATGCTCTGAAAATGATTTCTACCACGTCATTTCTAATGGCTATAAATCTTTCTAGATTTTGCTTGATAGCGATGTGTAAAGCCTGCTAATTGAGTGTAACGGTCATTATTGATTCAATTGTAACGGCCGGATTTTGAGGTCATGGGGATTACTTGAGACTCTTTTTGGTTGCGTCATTTTTGTCCTTTAGATGGTAACAATTATGACAAATGAGTAATGCCTGTTACTTATTGATAATGGCCGTAAAAGATAACGAGGGTGAAATTTACTACTATCTGGATGTTTTGAATTTTGATTTAAGCTTAGCGGTCATAAGTGATCGGTAACACCAATAATGCCCTATAAGCTGTAAAAATACTTAAAAACACTTGGAAGGGTAAGAATAGTGAGCAGTGGGTAACACTTGTTACGCCCTACAAAAGGGTATACTTGGAAATATTTTGAGATTTTTGTACCAATAATAATTAATTTAACCATATTTTGGTATCATCAAAATGTGCACGGAACAACAACTTTTATGCAATCATAAATTATAAATTTAATGCTATTGTAACAAAAATTGTCCCATTCAATATTTTGAACCAAAATAATTTTACAACTTATGTCCCTTAAAAATTAAAATTTCCACAAAATTAAAATTCTAAATTATGGATTTCACCCTAAACTCATGTTTTTTTTTTTTTTTTTTTTTAAGTAAACATGGCATTGATCCAAACTATAGTTTTTATGAAAATAAAATGTAATTCCACCTATTTTATTTTCTTATGCGAGGAATTGATATAAATTTATTTAATAATAATAAATTTATTTATTTTGAATATTAAAATTTTATTTGTAAATCAAGCTGAAAATTAAATAGTATCAATTTAAATGTTTTCTCTTTTTCAATGAAAATTTTTAGAACTTGAATTAAACCTCAATTAAGGAAGTCCCTTTCTATATCAAAAAAAAAAAAAGTCATAAACTCGTGCTTCTTGTTCATGTAGTTCAATATTAAAATATTTTTATTTAATTTTTATATCATATAAAAGTAAATATATATAAATATTATTCTAAAAAATATAAATAAAAATTATTATATTCTTTGTATAAATAATTATTATTATTTTAATATATTTTAGAATTGATTTGCATATCAATATTTTTTTAGTAATATAAAAATTCTGATTATCAATCACATTCATAATATTTAATAAAAAAAGAGAGTTATGGAAAAATATAAAAATAAAATCAATTAAAATATATGAAAAATATTATCCTATCTCTTTTTTTTTTTTTTTTTCGAAATGAAGTGGGTAATTTTATTGCATATCAATTAGCAAAACATCAGAGGTAAAGGGGGGAGGGTTATTGTTCTACTTCTAAAAACCTGACATAGAATGAACTGCCCTTACTAAGCAATAAGCAACATAATTCGGTGACTTCTTTTTTTTTTTAACAAAAACCAATTCATACAAGATAAACTTTATGATTAAAGAGATGCAATCTAACATGATAGAATCAAAATATGAAGCATTTCGTTGTCGATGGTGAAGCATTTGAAGTAAAACTAAGGCATATGACTCCTTTACAACTTGAGTTATACATTTGTGCTTCAGTCAGCTTAAAGCCTTTTGAAATCCTAGAGACTTGGCAACCTCTGGATCATGTGAGCCAGGCAAAACTTCATGTTTTGCTGCAATAAACTCTCTAGCTGCATTGCGAAGGACACAACCAACCATAAGCAAAACGACCTGCATAAGAAAATAATGCAGCATCTACATTGCATTTTACTGCATAAGAAAATCATGCAGCATCTTCATTGCATTTTAAGTCACCCAATGGAGGTTTGTTCCATATGATAGCTCCATCCTTTGATGCTTCCACTGTTTGATTAATGCTGGCATTCTGAGTAAGCTTCCATTGATACAAGAAAGAAGAAGATAACTAAACAAGCAAAGAAGGAGAGCAACTCTTTTGGTTCCACACTAAATCATTCCTATTCTTCCATAAATCTCATACAATCATACACATAGACTCAATTTCCTCAATACCAGAGCTGCTAAAGAGTTGCACAATCTAATCTAAAAAAAAAAAAATTGATACCATCCCACATAAAGTCAATTGAGGAACTAGCAACATGAGCAAAAGGGCAAACTAATAGAATATACAAAATAGACTTTGCTTCACTGCCACAAACAGGATATAAGCTCAAGACATTTACCTTCCTAGACAACATCCATTGTAGGAAGACAATTACTATAAGCTTGCCATAACAAGCTTTTCACATTTACAGGAACATGTAGGAACCATATTTTCTTCCAAACTTAAACAAATGGACTTTTGGCTACTCTTTATTAGGATTTTTGGCTAGCTTCGCTTTAAGAGAGATAACTCGAGATCGCGAAGAATTGGCATAGTTATGAGTTAACTCGAGATCGTGAAGAATTGGCATAGTTATGAGTGAGCTGTGTCCCGGCTTCTTGAGATGATTCAGTGGAAGAAATAATTGGTTGAATGATCTCTGAACAACTACCAAAAATTGCGCTGAGAAGAATTTGATCTTGTCGATGCCAGATGCCGTAAGCAGGATAGAGTTTCTTTCTCTCTATATCAAGAAATTGAGATGGCTTAAATAAAGAGCCATCAATATATTCAAGTAAATCAAGACCGATAAGAGTAGACTGAATTTGTTTTCTCCAAATAGGAAAATTTGAGGAGGTAAGTTTGATAGGAAAGTGGGTTGGTGCATTCAATTGCACAATGGTGGTTTCAACTATGATTGCCATGATGAAATTGAAAATAGGATCGAAAAGAAACTCGTTAGAGTGTTGTTAAGCTCTGATACCATATAGAGAAAATGCTTCTGTATCTATTTCATTATCTGTACACACTATATGTAAATACAAGAGTGAGAAGTTGATAACTACAATAATTTTAGATAAACTAATACACTTAGATATTACAATAAATCAGAAGTTTAAATAGAATTTCATTATCCTAGGACTTATCCTTTACACTCCTTAGTTTCCCCATTACAATGCATTCATCATCTTTTTCAAATCTTTAAACAATTGAAGAGGAAGTAGGAACACACTCATAATATAAGAAGGTAGCTTGAACAACAGATTTAATTAAAATCTCTTTCCCAACACGAGAAAGAAGCTTCCTCTTTATCCCTTGTAATTTGTTCCAAACCTTATCCCTGACAAAGCCCAAAACTGCATTCTTATTCATTCCAAATGTATCCCCAGATAAGGACCCATCGATTCAACCATCTACACACCTAAAATATTACAAATAAATAGCCAAACCTCAATTGGAGTATTTTTGCTAAATTAAATTGTGTTTTTGAAAGTTAATGATCAACCTTGATGCCTTTTCATATTCCTAAAGACATTGCTTAACACATTCACCATCAACATTATTGTCTTAAAGAACAGGAATCTATCTTCTACAAAAAAAAGGTGAGAAACAATTAGTGGTCCCCTTGACACTTCACAACTATGAAGAATTAAGACACAACCGCTCTTTGAGTAATTGACCCTAGTGTGCATATTTTAAAAAATATATGCAAAATATGCTATTTTAAAAAATATTTACCCAGACATGCATTGTTCGGCATTTTAAATGCCGAATTAATTGTGCCCAAAACTAGTTTGGTATTTTAAATACCGAATTAGTATTTATTAACCACTTTTCTTTGCTTTTTTGTGTGTGGTGGGCCCGCTATGCTAGCTGTCCATAGTTCGACATTATAAATGCCGAACTTGACCTGCTGCGACTTGTCTTGTCGCAGCAGGCATGCAGGCTTAGTTCGGCATTTATAATGCCGAACTTATGGTCAGCCCATCCCATCCGTGCAGGGTGGCAGGCACAGGCTCTAGTTTGACATTATAAATGCCGAACTAGAGCTACGCACCTCATCCGTTGGATTCTCGCGATCCAACGGTTTGGGAGTAATATAGGAAATTATTGCTTCTTGTTGGCCTTCTTCCTTCTCTTCCTCATTTCAATTTCTCTGCTTCGTTTCTTTCCTCTCTCACAACTCTCTCAACCTTGCTTCAGTGTTTTTTTTTTTTCTTGTTACTGTGAAAGGTTGCTAAATATTGATTATTGAAGAAGCTTGAAGAAGAAAAAAATGTATATATTATTAATTTAAATTTTTGAAGTAATTTATAAATTTTTTTAATTAATATTGATGAAAAATAATTGTTGCTATTTTTTAGGTGATTATAACAATATTCAAATTTTTGAAGATATTATCCATGAAAAAGGTAATTGTTATTTTTAAAATTATATTAAGGCAGCATATTATATTGATTATTATATATGTTGTTTATATAATTTGTATTGTATAGGATTTTTTTTGTCAAATAATATTTATTTTTTGTATGTAAAAGTCTTTAGAGATAAAATGATTGCTTAAAATTTGTTAATATATTTTTCAAGTTCACTTCTTAATTATTTGAAATATAAATATAAAATAAAATTAAACATTGTATTTTATTTAAGTGTTAAGGTAATAAAATAAATAAATAAATAAATATTCCCTTTTAAAGCACCATAAAATATTAATTAATTTAATATAATTATATAAGATTAAAAATATTTGTTAATAAATTCAAGTAATATTAGTAAATAATATAACTTAATTTAGGCGATAAATATTTGTTAAAATATATATTTGTTAATTTAGGCGATAAGTTAATTAAAATATATAATTAATATGTAATATATTTGATTAGCTCAATTAAAGTATATTAAATTTAAATAATAAAAATATATAATATCATATTATATATGTTATTAATTAAGTTAAAAAATAAGTATAATAAATAAGAAAAATTTTAATTGAAATATTTTATTAATGTGTCACCATAAAAAATTAATTAATTTAATATAATTATATAAGATTAAAAATATTTGTTAATAAATTCAAGTAATATTGGTAAATAATAGAACTTAATTTAGGCGATATTAATTAATTAAAATACATAACTAATATGTAATATATTTTATTAGCTCAATTAATTGAAAAGTGAACGAATTAAGAAAATTGATTAAATTATAATAATATTAAAAATATATAATATCATATTATATATGTTATTAATTAAGTTAAAAATAAGTATAATAAATAAGAACAATTTTAACAGAAATATTTTATTAATGTGTCACCATGAAAAATTAATTAATTTAATATAATTATATAAGATTAAAAATATTTGTTAATAAATTCAAGTAATATTAGTAAATAATATAACTTAATTTAGGCGATATTAATTAATTAAAATATATAACTAATATGTAATATATTTGATTAGCTCAATTAATTGAAAAGTGAATGAATTAAAAAAACTGATTAAATTATAATAATATTAAAAATATATAATATCATATTGTATATGTTATTAATTAAGTTAAAAAATAAGTATAATAAACGAGAATAATTTTAACTAAAATATTTTATTAATGTGTCACCATAAAAAATTAATTAATTTAATATAATTATATAAGAATAGAAATATTTGTTAATAAATTCAAGTAATATTAGTAAATAATATAACTTAATTTAGGCGATATTAATTAATTAAAATATATAACTAATATGTAATATATTTGATTAGCTCAATTAATTGAAAAGTGATCGAATTAAGAAAACTGATTAAATTATAATAATATTAAAAATATATAATATCATATTATATATGTTATTAATTAAGTTAAAAATAAGTATAATAAATAAGAGCAATTTTAATTGAAATATTTTATTAATGTGTCACCATAAAAAATAATTAATTTAATATAATTATATAAGATTAAAAATATTTGTTAATAAATTCAAGTAATATTAGTAAATAATATAACTTAATTTAGGCGATATTAATTAATTAAAATATATAATTAATATCTAATATATTTAATTAGCTCAATTAATTGAAAAGTGAATGAATTAAGAAAACTAATTAAATTATAATAATATTAAAAATATATAATATCATATTATATATGTTATTAATTAAGTTAAAAAATAAGTATAATAAATAAGAACAATTTTAACTGAAATATTTTATTAATGTATATGAAATTAATTTCATTAATGTATGTGAAACAATATAAATAAAAATATTTGCGAAACAAAAAGTTATGCGAAATATTAATTTATAGGAAATAAAAATAGTATTGGATCAAAAAATTATAGTGAAAATAAAATAAAATAATTTATTTGTAATAATAATATTTTTATGCGAAATAATAATTTATGTTAGAAACTATAAAAATGTCTAATGGAATTTAATAATATAATAAAAGAGTATAAATTAACTTAATTTACTATATATCAGTTAATTGTATTATATATTTAACATATAATATAATTAATGAATTTAATAATTAATTTAGTTAAGTATAATTAATGAATTATGAAATTTTTTTGATACTATAATAATATATATAATATTTAATATTATATAAAGAGTATAAAAAGCTATATAAAGTATTTATTTTTGAACATAATAAAAGTTATATTTTAATGAAGTGAACTTGTTGTATAAAGTGGAATTAATTTTCAAATATGACTAAACTATAAGCCCTAAAACGCAAATCTTTAGAATTATTATTATTAATTATTATTGCAAAAATTATATATATATATATATATATATATATATATATATATATATATATATATATATATATATATATATATATATATATATATATATATATATATATATATATATATATATATATATATATATGTCGAAAATAATAATAATGAAAGAATAAAAATAATATTAGAATTCAAATTTATATAATGATTATCTTGTATAAATTATAAAATGATAATCAAATTTAGAAAGTAGAATTATTTGATAATGTGAAAATCATAAATCCTAAAACATAAATCTAAATTTGTAAATCATAAATTCTAAAATATCGGTCATACAGATTATGCTACAAATTAATTTTTAGAATATTATGAAAAAGTAAAAGTAATTGCACTGATATTAATATAAATAAATATTGTTACTTAATTTTTTTTTTATTTTTTTGTTTGGAATCCATTATATATAATGCTAATAGATATGGCCGAATCGATACTAATATATTTTTACTGGGGAGGTGAAGTGATACGCCGTGACTATGGAGTTTATTATATAAATGGGCAATGCAATATGCTCCAAGTTCATCCTATACAGAAAATCACAGAGATGCTCCATGTTGTTCACTCAGCCACAAATATAGATTGTGAACAATATTTTATCAACTCAATAATATTTAGGGTACCTATAAGAGTGGTAAATGGAGTTGTCTACCAAATAGCAGAAATATTGGAAGACGATGATGTAGAATGAATGTTTCAACATATAGATATGTTTAGACAGGATTTGGCGTTTTTTGAGTTCTATATTGGTATTAGTCAGAAGACAGCAGATGATGACATAAATGAGGATGATGGGGAAGGGAATGCAGATGGGAATGGAGAAGACAATAATGCAAGTGCACATGATGATGCAGAGGGATCAGGGGCAATGTTTTCATATGTTTTTGAAGAGGACAAAGATGACGAAGATGTTGAGGAAGATGACAGTGATGATGCACCAGAAGAGTCTGATGAAAGCGATGAAAATATGCTCTATGAATCAAACGATTCTGACTCCGAACATTCTGCTTTTGGAGTACATGAGGGGGAGGCATGTACTGTAAGTAATAATGCAGTCATGAATGTACCATCACATTTTTTTAGCTACAACTCAAATGAGTTTGTAGATTTTGAAGCAATGCGAGTACCAGATGCAAATGAAAACATGATAGATTATGGTGATGGCTTATATAAAGGTATGCTTTTTACCAGCAAAGAAGAATGTAAGCTTGCAATCCAACAGCATGCAATACAGAATAATTACGAGTATTACTCAAAAGAATCTCAGAAAGAGACATTTGTATGGATTTGCAAGAGAAAATATAGTAGTTGTAATTGGCGAGTATGGGCAAGCAAGCTGAGGGATGACAATCAGTTAAAGATAAGCCAATATGATGAACCACATACGTGTCTAAACACAGGCAGTACATCAGATCATAAACATTTATCTGCAAATGTTATTGCTAATCTTGTGGCACCCCTTGTGACAGAAATGCCTTCAATTAAGATTAAAGCTTTACAAGTTGCAGTGAAAGATCAATTAGACTATGAACCATCTTATAGAAAGACATGGAAGGCAAAACAGATTGTAATTGAAAAAACATTTGGTGATTGGGATGAGTCATTTTCTCATCTTCAACGGTGGTTGCGAGTAGCACAAGCAACCAATCCTGGTACCCATTACATTCTTAATGATGAGGAGCATGTTATCAACAATCGCATTGATCCAACCTGTTGTGTATTTGAATGCATATTTTAGTGCTTCAAGCCATGTATTGATGGGATGAAAAATTGTAGGCCTGCTCTCATCATTGATGGCATTTTTTTGTATGGAAAGTATAAAGCTGTCTTATTGTGTGCATCAGTTCTAGATGGTGATAATCATATTCTTCTTGTGGCATTTGCTATTGTACAGAAAGAGAATAATGACAATTGGGATTGGTTCATGACATGCATACGGATGCATGTTACTAGCAACCAAAAATTATGTGTTATTTTTGATCGGCACAAGGGCATAATAAATGCAATGAAAAGCAATTTATGGAAAATGTGTCCCCATCGGTATTGTATCCGCCACATGGTCAGTAATTACAATATAACTTTCAAAAATGCAGAAATGAAGAAATTGATACAAAATGCAGGTATATCACATATCATCCAACATATTATAGTTGTATGTATTACCTAAAGTTGACTTTTATTGTGGTAATATTAATGTGTAATATTTTTTCTTGTCGTAGCATATGAAGTACAAAAGAGAAAGTTTGCCAAGATGCATAAGGAAATTACCCAGTTGGACAAACCATCATCAGATTGGCTAAAGAAGATACCATTGAAACAATGGACGCTTTCTCATGACGGCGGGTATAGATATGGAAGCATGACATCGAATATTGCCGAATTTATAAACAGTTTTTTAAAAGATGTTAGAGCATTGCCTATCGCCTCGATGGTGAACAAAATTTTTTTGAAGCTTGTTAGTGCATTTGACCATTTTAGAAAAGAGTATGAGAAGAAAATACTTGAGGGGCACAAATACACCCATTTATGTCGAGATAAGCTATCTATATGGACTAGACGGGCGAATGGTCATGAAGTGCAATATTTTAATAGAAAAATTGGTGAATGTCAAGTGACTACTGGTCGACAAAATCGGAGAGAAAAGATTAAGGGAGGCAATGTACAGGTTGTGGATTTGGCAAAAGGTGAATGCTCGTGTGGCAAATTCCAGCAATATAAGATTCCTTGCTCGCACGCCATTGCATGCTGTGTGAAGAATGGTATTGATTATGAGCATTACATTTCTCCATTTTACAAGTTAAAACATTCATTGAAATGTTGGGAATCACACTTCCATCCCCTTGGTCATCCAGATTAATGGCCAGAATGTGAAGAATTGCCTTTGATACCTAATAAAGAATGGTTGCATGGAAAGGGTAAACCAAAATCCACAAGGATCAGAACTGAAATGGACTGTCGAGTAAAAGAGAAAGCTAGTTATTCATGTAGATTATGTGTTCAATCTGGTCATAATATTAAAACATGTCCAGTTGCAAATAGTAGGAACAGGTGCTAATAAAATGTTATTTTCAGCTTGTACCTTAATATGATTAAGATTTTATAACATACTTAAATGTGATGGTGTTAATTAGATGTGTTGATATTGTTATACCATTGCTTTCATTATATTTATGTTTTATTTATTGTGAGACAAGCAATTTGATATTGTTATACCATTACTGAAATACCCAGAATTTTCATTTATTTTATAAAATTCTATTTTTGTATGGAAATATATTATTTTATTATTTTCCTTATTAAAGTAAGAATTAGAATTATATTTTACTAAATTATAAATATTTAGATAATTTGAATATGTATTATTAATGGTGATTTTATTTAAGTATTATATATGTATATTATTATGAAAATGTTAATGTGGGTTTTTGGAGAAATTGTATTTTGATATTTGAGTATTAATAAAGGTATTAATTAATATTATAAGTTTAATTATAGTATTTTTATTGGATATTTGGATTTCCGTTATAATTACTATTATTACAAATAAATTATATTAATTGAATTATTATTACCATCCATAGTATTAATGTTATATATATATATATAAGGTCTTGTTGTAAATTATTATTATTAATATGTAAATTATGAATTATTGTTATTATGATTATTATTATTATCATTGGTATTATTATTAGTATTGTTATTGCTAATATTATCATTTTTATTATTATGATTATGATTAGTATTATTATTATTATTATTATTATTATTATTATTATTATTATTATTATTATTATTATTATTTTATATATATATATGTGTGTAGTGTTATATTTATATAAATATATGTATATTAGTATATATATATATATGGGTGTTAAGAAAGGAGGAGAAAGAGGGGTGGCTGGTCACGTGGGAAAGAAAAGAAGAAACAAAAGAAATAACAGGAGAAGTGGCAGAGGAGGAAGAAGGAGAGAGAAGAAGAGAGAGAGGAAAGGGAGCAGCTGGTGGTTTTCAGGCTATAACTTCGTCACCCGACCTTCGATTGTTGCAATGCCAGTTAGGTTAGAAAGCTAACATCTAGACGAAGCCAATGAGACCAAAATCACTCTAATCAGACACCAGATGGCTCCAAAAACGCATCCCAAAGTTGACTATGGCGAATTCCAACAAACTCCGACGAATGAAAATTCAAACGGCCATATCTCTCTCATCTGAGCTCCGATTCAAGCGATTCAAGATGCATTGGAATCCTCTCTTCACTAGCTTTAATTTGATACCAAGTTTGCCAATTTTCATTGACTGAAGAAAGAGATCAAAGGATGCAATGCTGAAACTTTGAGGTTCGATTTCCGGCGATCGACGGCAAGTGAGGGAGAGTGAAGGGTATGTCTGTGCTGCTGATGTCATGATGAGTGGTTTGGTATAAGTTTTGACATCTAAGACCATCATCCATGGTGGCACTTGGCCAGACGATGGTGGTGCCGGCGGGGTTCTGGCGACGCTCCAGCAACCTCAACTCAGCAGCTCCATCTCATCATTTTGGTGTGATCCTCGATGTTCGCGCGATTGAATTTTGCGAGGGTAAACCCATATCCCTTGAATTTCAATTATTCTTGAGTTATATTTATTAGATTTTATTTAGTATTTAATGAATTGATAAGTTGGAATTGCTTATTGAGTTGTGATGATGATTGTGAGTCGGGAGGACCAGGAGGGGTCTCTAGAGTGTATTAGGTTGTGCGAACTATTGAGGTTATTTTAGAAGTGTTATGTTTTTGTTGATTTTGGATAATATTCTAGTTAGGTGAGATGTTGCTGTAATTTCAGCAAGGATCTTAATAGTCTGTCACCTGTGTCTTGATAAGTGAGTCGTTCTTGTTCTAATAATATCGTTTATTATTCAGAGTCAATGTCTCTAGCTTCTGTCGTCAAGGTCGCACTTCCGAGAGAAGTTAGTCGGACTTGTCATCAACTAGGCGAGTGATACTCCCTAATGTATTATCCTGTTTTCATATAATCTGCATTTCTGTTTGTATATATATATATGTATATTATGCACTACTATTGCATATAAGCATGTAACATTTGATTGTGAATGATGAACTGATATTCTGTATTATGTGCTATATTATAGTTGTGATTGATGGATGGAGGTCGGGAGGATGCAGTACCACTTAGGAACTTTTGAGATGAATATGGATATGGATACTATTATGATTATGATACTGTTGAGATTTAGAAGATGAGCTATGACTGATGGATGCTAGCCGGGCCTGCTCATCGCTAGGGCCGCTGTCAATCGGGTCAGGGTTGCATGATACAGACCAGTGACGACTAGGCCCCTTGGATATAAGAGATAGATTATTAGATTCAGAGAGCCAGGATAGGGGGATCGGCTCACCATATTGAGCTTAGAGTGGTACTGTGGACCGTATCTCGTCTTTGTTTGGTGATATGAATTGTCTATCTTTATGACATAGTGCATAGCATGTGCATTAGAATCTATCTATAGGATACCAGTTTAATATATTAGCTGGTATCATTCACTGAGTCGAATGCTCATTCCTGTTCATTCTTGTTGTTTTCATGTTAGAGAATGAGCCTATGAAGGAATTGTAATTGAGTAAACTGCCAATTTTCCTTCGGCAGTAGATTGTAATATTGAGTATTAAGAATTGTATATAATATATGTATAATTGTAAATATAGCTCTAGAACTCCGCAATGTTTCACCTTGTACTTGTAGATTGTTAATATTCAGTTATGTACTTAAAGAGTTGAGTTTTGTTGTTAAGCAAAATCCTTTGTAATTTATTGCATTTATGGAATAAACGAGTTGTTGGCCCAATGAGAATTTATCTTATGTTGTGATTCTTTTGGATCTACTTAACTTATTTGGGCCCATAGCCCTTTCAGTTTTGGGCTTTCTGTTATGTGTTTTGGATTAGGCTTACTGCAGCACTGGTAGCCACGTGCATTTTCCGTGTCTTAGTGCCAGTCACGTGCCCTCAGTTCGGGGCGTGACAATTACTTTCATTATATTTATGTTTTATTTATTGTGAGACAAGCAATTTTACTTTAATCATCATGCTAGAGAATTTATTGATGATGGAAACATCAATGAAGCACGTGTTTTTAGCACATTAACTATGTCAACTTATTGTTTATCTGATATTTATCTTACTAATGAAGATAATGTTGTATGACATGTCATTTGACCATATATTAAGTTTAATTTAATGTCTATTAATAATATATTGTAATCAAATGATAAATTAATAAATAATTATATTACCGTTAATAATTATGCTCCATACTATAACTTAAAGTATTTTGTATAATGTTATACTATTTTTTATTCATGACGTTATCTCATATGTATTTTCATTTTTTTTTACAATTGAGCTATGCTATCATTTTATCATTTATGTTGTACTACACCAATATAAACATTATGAAAGTTTCATTATCATTTCTTATGGTTTCATTATATTTGTTCAGGTATGGAGACTGGACATGCTGCAGATCATATACATCTTGGACCATATGACACTTCATTATTGGACATGCAGGATGTTCACCGATCAGGTGCTGTATGGGTTAATCATGGCACTACCCCACCATTGCAATGCAGGCGTAACGCATTAGTATTGCGTGATTTTATGGTTGATGAGCGAGTAATTCCGCGATTACGCCTTATTGGATTTTATGGCATGGCTAGGATTGGCTATTTTATGTTGGATCACCATCTTATCACCGCACTAGTGGAGAGATGGAGACCAGAAACACACACATTCCATTTTCCATATGGAGAAATGACCATCACACTTTAGGACATCGGCTTACAGACTGGGTTGCCTATAGATGGTCATGCAATGATTGCATCTTCACACGTAAATGGAAGGGATTTATGTCAAAGACTTTTAGGTGTAGAACCAGATGGTAATGCAATTAAAGGAAATAGATTGTCACTTAATTGGCTGAATGCTACATTTGCCACTCTGTCTGCTGATCCTACTGAGATTGAGATAGATGCATATATACGAGCATTTATACTTTGCCTTATAGGTAGTGTTTTATTTACCACGAAAGCTGATAGCTGAGTTCACTTGATGTGGCTATCTCTCTTGGAGGACTTTGATCGGGTTGGTTAATATAGTTGGGGAGCTGCATGTTTGGCCTGCTTGTACAGTGAGTTATATTCAGCATCACATCGAGATGCAACTGAAATTACGGGTCCATTATTTATATTGCAGCTATGGGCGTGGGATAGACTTTCCATAATTTCACCCCGACTATATGTGAGTTCTACTGGGAGACTCCCCGCTTGGGCAACGGTACGTAAGAATAAATATTTTAAAAAAATATTTTATGAATTATATCTAATTAATCTTATTTTACAGATGGAGCAACCCGCGACCGGTTACTGAAGTCAATACACACATCGTACATGACATTCGCTACAAATTTGATATTATACATGACTAACAGGTATATTTAAATCAATCACTATAATAAAATTTACGTTATTGCAATAAAATAATTTGTCACAATGAAAGCTATTTTTGTGATAATATATTTTTTATGATGAATTTAGCTTATCACCGGGTTAATTATAATAAATTTGTCTTAATAAATTTATTGCAACAAAATAGAATTTCATCACGATAAAATATAACATATTGTGACAAAATGACTTTGTGACAAAAACTAATTTATTGTGATCAATTATTTATCAAAAAAAGAAAATATTTTGTCACAACAAATATCATTCTATCACTATATAATAAGTTATATAGTAACAAAATAAGATAATATAAAAAAAAGGTTTAATTTTTAAAAAAAATTTCTATAATCCGAAAAAAAAAAAAGTAGATTGAAAAACTAGATAAAAAAAATCTGAAAATTAAAATTAGCATATTGGAAAAATTGGTATATTAAAAAAAGGTATAATTCCTTAAAAAACTAATTAACAGGTTAAAAAAATAAATTATTATACTAACCTGAAATCCGATGAGAAACAACAAGAAATTTGTTATTTGAGATATGATAATGGCAGAGTTTTATTTTATTTTTTTTGGCTATTAATAATAAGTAAAATTTATTCGGCAAAAAAAAAAGTAAAAATTTGTTAAATAATCAAACCAATTAATTTGTTCTTT
The DNA here is from genome assembly GCA_947687605.1 of Reutealis trisperma. Taxonomy (NCBI): domain Eukaryota; kingdom Viridiplantae; phylum Streptophyta; class Magnoliopsida; order Malpighiales; family Euphorbiaceae; genus Reutealis; species Reutealis trisperma. The sequence continues at coordinate 83,039 of CANTUT010000912.1, forward strand.
TAACTTAATAATATATCTACAGCAAATAAAATAAGAATTAGTTATATTCTTACCAAGTGTTAATTTTTTTTAATCTCTTGGATATATATATTATTTATAAAATTAATAGTATAATTTTAGTAATATATAAATTAATATAAAATTATATTTTTTATTTTATTTATTTATTAAATTTAAAATTATTTATGCTATATGAAAAGCCTGTATTAGTCACAAGTATATGATTACATATTTTAAATTATTATTATATTTTTTTTAAAGTTTGAAATTAATAATAATTTACTAAATTGAATATGCTTTTACTGAAAATTATTTTTGATTGTCAAAATATGTAATATACATCAATATTTCATGCAGATGGTTTGGCAACCGTATGATGATGAGATATTAGAATCACTCCCTCAGTACTGCCTTAATGGACAAAGTATATGGCAAGCAGTGGTCCCAATGATTTGCTTTCACATTGTACAGTGGCACCAGCCGAACAGAGTTCTTAGACAATTTGGACAAAGACAACATATATTGTTGCGGCCACAACAACCCAGAAGGCTTGAGGGCATTGACTTGTGTTCTGGTACAGGTAACTGGCATGTGTACCATCGTCAATGGATTATGATGTGGAATGATCGACATCAGCAAATCCGTGCAGATGTGCCATATGACACACGGCCACAATACCATTCGCAGTATATGGAGTGGTTTAGAAGGGTAACGAGGAGATATATATCTCATCAGGGTGGCTTGTTTAATGCAATAGTTAGTTAATGAAGAAATTAGGAGTAATTGATTATTCACTACATGTTTCACTTAAATATAATCTTAGCATGTTATATATTTTGGAGTAAATGTTAATTTACTTTATTTTACAGATATTACTAATAATGTATTTATTGCAGAAAGATGCTATGGAGAGAATTCGCATCACAAATGATGTCAGCACAATATATCAGATCACTCAAACTATGTTTGATGCATTAGCTAAGGAGGAGCGAATTGTGATCAGACAACCTTCGGATCCAGAGCAAGTGCCAGAACAGCATCAGTCAAATGTGGGTCAAAGTGAACCACAAGCTCGATGACATTCTAATAGGAGTGCAAACCAGAGGCGATGAACGGGTACATCTATTCATCCAAATATATTACACCCAATTGAATTCCATACTGTGCCCACAGGTCGCCACCAATCGAGTCAGCATGATGAAAATAGGTTTCCTCCTTCCACCTCAACTAGATTCGAGTTTGGTAGTTCATCAAGGGCTTAGCCACTCGAGGTCACACCTGAGATGTATGGACAGTCCCAGACCTCCTCTTCATTCGCACAGTTTGCATCTACGTCATTTCAACCGAACCCGTATACTACGTCGTCTTCTGCATTCATACCTTGGGTAGGGGCACAATGGGATGGAACTCCCATATAGTAAACACAAATGCAATATTCAGGCAGATTTTTCACTCCAACAAATATGTTTGCACCTGCTTTTGGCCATCCATTTGCTACGCCAGCATATACTCATACTCCTATACCATATCAACTTCAGGATCAAGAGCACGATGCTACTATTGATGAAGAGCAAACTGAAGTGCAGCCAATCGCAGTTCAACCTAGATGTGCTCCTCCACGTGATTGTAGGCCTCCTCTTTGTGGGACTGGAGGTGATCAGTGTCACGTTCAAGGGAGACGCAGACGATGTGGAGGACATTAGTTTTTTTTTTTTTAATGACAATTATACACTTAGTATAATATTTATTTGTATAATTATATATGCATATTTTATATTATGTTTATAAATTCTCATTGCATTCTCTGTTGAGTTATTTAAATATTTTTAAAGTGAAATTATTTAAATATTGAAAAATCGCATATAATTTACAAAAACTTTATATAAATTAACATAAAAAATTATTAAAATATAAATTAATGCACAATTTAGTTTTTTTTTTTCAATTTTTCAATTTTAATTATGTAATAACAAGAAAATTAATAAGCAAACCCAATTTTTTCCATTATTATTTGTAGATTAGAACAATTAAGGACACAAATAAATTTTAATATTAAGCAAACAAAATATTATTAACATAGTCATGCATTTATATGTTATTTACCTCTTTTCATGCAAAATTTCTTTAAAAATTCAAATATTTTTTAATATGACCTACAAAAAAATATTAATATTTTTCGGTCATATTTATAATTATTTATAAAAAATAAAATTCTCAAATTCTACCCATTAATTAATATTAATATTTTATATTATTATTATTATAATAATAATTATTATTATTATTATACTTTACACATTATCTTATTAAATTACTTAAATATTTTTATGCCCATCGAAAAATAGCAATTCATTATACAAAATAAACTAATAAAATTTATTAATAAATTATGTCATAAAATATAAAAAATAAAAACATATAATTAAAAAAGTTATAAGAAATCAATTATTAACAAAATATGCTATAACTAACTTATTATCTAATAATAATAATAATAATAAATACTGTTATTTTATTCATATTATTATTATTTTCCTGCCCAATTATATTCATAATTTTTATTATTTTAGATATTTTTACTTTAAATATTTTAACACAATACTAAAAAATTACAAACAATCAATTATATAAAATAACAAAAAACATTTTAACAAAATAATAACAAATATTATCACACAATTAAAAATTAATAAAAAAATATATTATTATCTTATGTTATTTTCAAATAAATAAGAAAATAAAATTTATCTCTTTCAATTAAATTTTTTTAATTGTTCTAAAAACTTATATCATTTCTAAATTATTATTCATTTATATTTAAAATTATTTGTAACAAAAAATACTTTAAATATTAAATGAAAAATGTATAAATTATTTATAATATTAAAAATAAAATTTACCTTTATTTTTTTCCTATTCTTCTTCTTCAAATGAAATGAGATTTGAAAAAAAAAAAAAAAAAAAAAGGAGGAAAGTAAAGTTTGAATGAAACAACAAATTAAGTTTGAATGAAAGGTAGTGGGGTGGGTGGGTGTGGTGTTGGGAAGTGGTCTAGTTCGGTATTTAAAATACCAAACTGCTGCACTTGGCTCCACTGGTGTAGTAGGGTACTCTAGTTCAGTATTTTAAATACCGAATTATGGTGCAGGGGTCCCATCACACCCAAAAAGGCTAACCATAAACACTAATTCGGTATTTAAAATACCAAACTGTGTTTAGGTTCAACTATTTCGGCATTTTAAATGCCGAATAATGCATGTCTGGGTAAATATTTTTTAAAATAACATATTTTGGCATATATTTTTTTAAATTACCATGCTGAGGTCAATTCCTCCCGCTCTTTCACGCGAAGGATAGCAAAAAACCTTTCAACACATAGAATAAATAGATAGGGTGACAAAGGATCAGTCTACCAAAGAATGCGATTAGCACAAATTGGCCCAACTCTTTACCATCATGAGCAATGTTATACAAAACTGATTCAACACAAAGCATGATTAAATTAATCCACCTAGCATCAAACTCCAAACAAGCCATCATCCCTCACAATAAGCCCCATTCAATATGATGGTAAGCCTTGTTCATATCGATCTTAAGTCTTCCTTTTCAAATGATGCATAACTGCAAAAGCCACTATAACATTATCTATTATTAATCTACCTGCAATGAAAGCACTTTTAAAATCTAAAATTATAGAGGGAAGAACTACTTTCAATCTATTAGCAAGGACTATGGCTACAATCTTATACATAACATTACATAGAGAGATGGGTCTTAGATTTGTGACCCTTTTGCACTACAAAAATCTAACGATTTACTGACAAAAATTAGCGATGGACTGAAATCCGTAACTAAATACTGATTGAATACTGACAGAATACTAATGGAATACTTTCCAGCAAAGTTCATCTCTTTACTGACCGTTTACTGATGAAAAAAGCAAGATTACTGACGGAATATGGACAGAATATACTAACGGACAGCGACTAAATTTTACCGATAATTTAGTGACCAATTACAGATAGAAAATGATACGCGGGAATATTTTGACTACAATTAAGATATTTACTGACATAATTATTTGCTGCAATAGGCATTTCGTCAGTAAATCTGATCAAATACTGACAGAATACCGACCGTATTAAAAAATAGGAGCTGAAGATTTTCGCGGGAATCAAAATATTTACTGATGGATTACTGATGGAATGCCACGTGGTAGTAGGCTTTTCATTAGTAATCCGTCAGTAAATTATAAATAATGCTGACGGAATATTGACAGAAGTGAAAAATAGGTGCGTGTTTTACTGCCTTTAGCCTTTTACTGAAAGATTTTTTAATCCATGTGGCACTGTCTGTCGGTAATCCGTCAGTAATCATGAAATATAGGCTGTTGACCTTCTTTTTTCTCTCTTCCCTTTCTTCTTCTTCTTCTTCTCTTCTCCGTTGTCGCTGCCGCTGTCGTTGCTCTCTGCCGCCCTCCCATATACCGGCTAGCGTTCATCCCTCACTAGAGATTTTGTTTTTCCACCAATATTTACATGATTACCTTATTGTTGATTATGATTTTAACTGAATTTTTGTTTAGATTTTTGAATTTTGTCTTAGATTGATTTTGTTGAAAATTTGTTAATATATATATATATACACACACACACACACACACACACACACAATCTATGTATATATGTATATATACACAATCAGTGTATATATATACATATATACACATATATACACACACACACACACACACACATATATATATATGTGTGTGTGTGTACTGTGTATATATGTATATATATATACACTGATAGTGTATATATATATACATATATACACAGTACACACACACATATATATATATGTGTGTGTGTATTGTGTACATATATATATATATATATACACACACACACACACACACACACACACACACACACACACAATACACACAGTGTTGTGTGTGTGTGTGTGTGTATATATATATATATATATATATATGTATACACAGTACACACACACATATATATATATATGCTAATAAATTTTTTAATTTAAGATATTTTATATTTTTAAGCTTAATAAATTTTTTATAAATTTATGATAGTATTAAATATGGTGAAATTATTTTATTAAATTATGTTAGTAATTATTTTAATTATCTTAGTTTTATTAATAGAATTTTAATTTTGTTTTAGATAATTGACGTGTGGGCCAACAATATAAGTCGGATTTTCGTTTCAAGAGGTCCGTACTATAATTTAATTTATTTATACAAATATATAAATATAATAATTTGGAATGTAATGTTTTTTTAATTATCTTATGTATAATTTGTAGTTTGTCATGTTTATTTATAAATGTATATGAAAAAATAAATGTTGTGATGTGAATTTGTAATTTGTGGTTGATTTATGTATTGTAATGTAATTTTTAATTATGTGTGTTAAGTGAATGTGAATTTATATATGTATATATATGTGACGTAATTTTGATTTTATATAATAAGTCCGTTAATAATATCGACCAAATGATTAATAAATTTATGTTTAATCATGCCATAAAAAGTGAAATGTAATTTTTATGAATTTCATAAAATACCAAAAATTCTCATCACATTAAAAAATTAAAAAAATCCACAAATATGCTATCAAAAACTAAAATATAAATGCATTTTATAAAATACAAAAAAATAAGAAATTGCAAATAGTTAGAAGTATAAATATTTTAACGAAAAATAAAAAGAAAGTAATCATGCCATAAAAGTGAAATTTATTTTTTATGAATTTCATAAAATACTAAAAATTCTCATCATATTAAAAAATTAAAAAATTCACAAATATGCTACCAAAAATTGAAATATAAATACATTTTATAAAATACAAAAAAATAAGAAATTGCAAATAGTTAGAAATAAAAATATTTTGACGAAAAATAAAAAGAAAGTAATAAATTAAAAATTTGCCATTAAAAATTAAATTTTAAATACATTTCATAAGATTTTAAAAAAAAATTGACAAATATCCTCTTAAAGGAAAAATAGTCTATAAACTATAATAATATATAACAGCTTAATTAATGCTAACAAATAATTAAAATTTGAATATTTAAAATTAAAATGGTTAAGAAGAATTTTAATTAAATTTTTTCCTAAATGATATAAAAAATATCTAATGTAATATTAATATCTTTATTATTAAGTAATAATATATGTGTGTGAAATTATGATATGGTAAAAAAATAGAAAAAATGCATTTATGAATTTATATCGCATTCAGCAACATTTTGCATTTATCTTGTGAATTTATTTTATTAATTTTGATTATATGTTCTTGTGTTGTGATGTTGCAATTGTTATTTGCACGGTGAATCTATACCATTTTGTTATTAAATGAATTTAAATGATTTTAATTTTATTTTTAGACTTTTACAATCAAATGTCTAAAAATATTGTTAATTAAAATGATTAATATATTTAGGATTAACCGTAGATCCCGTTTGATGTCTTGCTCATCGAATGGTGAGAGGATATCGAATTGTCCAAATTGGACAGTTTAGAGATCTCGTTGTCTGTGTAACTGTCTGTGTATATTCTTATTTCATACAAATGTCTGAAATTTCAGTACTATCTTCGACCATGTTCTCTTAGTGCACATTGAAATAATGTCCTGATTATGTGGATTTTTTCAAATATAGTGCACTAGGAGAATTGTAGGGAGATACTGCCGAAATTTCAGTAGATGTATGAGTGTAGAATGTAACAGTAACAGTTATGCAGCAATGAGATTCTAAATGGGTTAGGTTCTTACCTTATAGGGAGGGAGATATAAGGATGTAGAATTAGATGTTGCGAACTTAATTAAAATTATAACCAAACATATAAGTATAAAGTAATTTTGTTCGTGTGATATAAAAAATAAATTAATACTGTTAAATGTGCAGGGAATAATTATGAGGACCGATAGGAATTAGATGTACTCTAAACTTACTTATGAGTATTTGAATATGAAATTCTTGGAGCATTTAGACTAATTCATGCATGAGTGGGATTAGTGTTTGATGTCCTTGAGAGGTAAAATATTTGCCGATTTTAATATTTACAACCACATCCATTCATTTATACTCAAATGTCGTAATCTATAATATTTACCTGCTATAGATTTAATGGACATTTGAAACATAATGTCAAAAATAAAGCAAGAGTTGAAGGCTCCATTTGTAATGCATACTTAGTTGAGGAAGCTTCATCATTTTACTCTTATTATTTCGAACTCCATGTCTATACAAGGCATAGGAGAGTGGCTCAAAATGATGATGGTGGAATGCCTAAAGGAGTAAATACGCCTGGTATTTTATTAATATTCACTCATCCAGGGAGACTGTTTGGTCGACCTGAAACAAGATTGATGATCGACGAAGAATATAGGGCATCTCAATCCTACATTCTTCTTAACTGCTCTAAAGTTGCAAAATACGTCAAGTAAGTTACAACTTAATTAAAATAGCTCATTCTTCATCATTCTGCATAGTTTTCTTTCCATTTGACTTACTATTTTTCTTATGAATGAAGCTTATACATTAATATGTTGAAGCAAACTGTGCCAAATATATTAACAATTGATATAGACAAAAAATTAGAGACAGAATTTGTGCACTGGTTTCATTCATATGTAAGTATAATGTAGTACAATTATTTAAAAAATTAATCTTAAATTTCTATCCTATACAATCAAATTGATATGTTTATTTTTGTCATAGGCCATTGATCTTATGAATAGAATAACAAATCAATTCATTATTGATCTGTCCAAAGGTCCAATAAAATATGTTACGACCTATCCTATTTACTTCATGAACGGTTACAAGTTCCATACTGAAAAGCGAAGTTCAGGTAGGTCATTAATAAATAGTGAGGTATGTATAAAGGGTTCCAATTATAGTGAGAATGCATTTGACTATTATGGTCGATTAACCTATATAATGCAATTGGAATATGCACTTCCAATTAAGATGACTTATTTGTTTAAGTGTGAATGGTTTGATCTAGCGCCAAATGTGTGAACGAAAGTTCATGAGCAATATAATCTTGTTGAAGTCAACTACAGGCAGAGATTCAACAAATACGAGCCATTTATACTGGTAATGCAAGCTTGTCAAGTGTATTATGTTTCCTATTTGAGTCTACAAGGAGATCAAACGGATTGGTGGGCAGTATACAAGATTAAAGATAGATCAGCCGTAGAGATTAAGGAGGGTAGTGAAATAAATACAACATCTGAAGAACCATTTCAAGACGATGAAGTTGATAAGCCTATACTCGAAGTTAATGATGATGAGTCTCCTGCAACTTTAAATGATCCTGACGAGCCATTAGTTGAAATGGATGACGAAGATGATAATGATACAGATGATGAATCCAAATTTGATTCAGATGTCGAGACATCTGAGGAAAACATAGGCAAAGATGAGCTCGAAGAAATAGATTCAGAATAAATGTATTGTGTACTTATTTCCCAGGGATTGTGTATGAATTTTTCCTAATTGTGTAAAAGAATATTATTTTTACATTTAGAATGTTACATTATATTTCAATGAAGTCATTTTTAACTTGTGCTGTAATTTTTTTTAATATTTACATTATTATTTTGTGATTATGCTATATCAATTTTTAATTTTTTATTTGTGTGAATGTAGTTTTTATGTAACATTAAATAATGAATGAACTTATTAAATTTTACTAAATATATAGATGTCGACTCTGAGACGTATACCAACTCTTGGAGATACTCCTGGTAGTCGTACATCAACGTCCTATAAACGTTATCGCTCACAGGGAGGGCCTGCTACCACTAATGATCTTCCCACTACCCTTTCTTCTTTACCATCTTTCTCACCTTCTATACCACCTACATTCACCCTTTCGACCGTCACCACACAGATCCCTTTATCTTTTCCTCCTCCTATGTCTAGTACTTCATCCATTGGTCCTATACTTTCATCACCTTCCATTATTCCTTCTTCCATTTCCCCTCCATATACTATGCCTTCTTCTGTTACCCCTCTATCCATTATCCCTTCTTCAGTTACACCTCCATCTACTATTCCTTTTGTTACCCCTCCATCTACTATTCCTTCTGTTGTCGCTTCATCCACTTCCCTTTTACTTATTTCTCCATCTACCCATCCTTCATTTTTTACACCTACCGCCATTACCTCTGCAACAGCTCCTACCACTACAGTAGCTCCTACCATAGCATCAGCTTCTACCATTGCCCCACCAGTCCTACTTTCAGATTTGAGGTATAGGTAGCATCTCACACTGCAGGGAGATATGTAAGTACTATATTTCTTAAGGTAATTCTTAATTTATAATATCTTACTTTTCATTTAACTAACATTTAATTTTTTTAATTGCATGATGTATCCGTTAGATGTGATGCAGATGATTTACAAGATATTTAAGAATCAGTTGAGACCTGAAGGCACACATTAGAAATTAGTGCCTCAAGAGACAAAAGAGTTCTACTGGAAGGAGTTTTAGGTAATGAATAACTTATTATATAGAATTCGAAATTATATATATATATATATATATATATATATATATATATATATATATATATATATATATATATATATATATATATATATATATATATATATAGTGCCTCAAGAGACAAAAGAGTTCTACTGGAAGGAGTTTTAGGTAATGAATAACTTATTATATAGAATTCGAAATTATATATATATATATATATATATATATATATATATATATATATATATATATATATATATATATATATATATATATATATATATATATATATATTCTAAAATAATAAATATAAAAATAATAAATAATAAATTATATGTTATATATAATACAATATTAAAAGATATTAAGTATAATAAATATAATAATGTATAATAAAATATAATAATTTGTTAGTAATATATATTAAATAGATTCATACTATTAGTAAATTAATTTTGTATTTTATATATTAATTATTATTTATATACTAACTTGTATTTTTGTTTTTTTTTTGGAGAAGTATTTTTACTGGAATCTTGCTATATTAGAGATGGTGAAGATACGCTTTTTTAAGAAGGCTGCAATTCGGTACTAGAACTTCCTCTATGACGTCAAGAAAAAGGGGAAGAGAGAGACGTGGATCCCTTAGGAGACATGGGATACTTAGAAGAAACACTGGGATTCTTTGAAGCATAAGCAGCTATCCTAGAAGGCATCCATAAACAGAAAGTCAGAAAAAGGCGATCCAGCGAGTGGACCGTCTAAGCATATTGTAGGATTTGTCCCTGCTGCGGAGCATGTCAGGAAATTGGTAAGATATCAATTTTTTTTATAATAAGTAATTAAGTAATTCAGTTTTTACAATTTTTTTATAATAGTTTTTGTATTCTAAAAAATTAGATTTTTTTTTTTCATATTTGAGAACTCAAAAATATTATTGTTGAAAAGAAAACTATATTACATTCATATAAGAGTATTTTCACAAATTAATATAAATATTTTATTTAAATTATATTTCCTGCAAAAATTCAATAATGAATGTATTAAATAATTTTTTTTTATCACCAACACTAAATTAAATAAAAGTTACCCTTCCTAAGATATGTTATTTAATCTAGCCAAAGTTAGATGCAAATAAAAAAATAAAATATTTCATAACGGCAAAGTTAAGTTACGAAATTAGGAAATTGGTAAGATGTCAATTTTTTATAATAAGTAATTAAATCGTACGTACTTTAAAATTTTATTTATTTTTTAAGTTATTAATTTTATAATTTTTTTATTTACTAAATGTGGGATGATATCTTTAATTTTTAACAGAGAAATGATCTTGGTTGAGACCTTACTCCTGAGGAGATCTTTGTCCGCATCCATACCAGGAAGGAAGACTGATAGACCTTTGTCGACCGGTACTCCCAATGGATTCATTTAAGTTTTAATTAGCAATTTTCCTATAAAAGTACATTAAAAATTTTAGATGCTAACTACTATTATATTGAAAACAAGAGGATCTCATAAACCTCTACAAGCAGATGTCCCAACTGGCTTCCAGATCCACTCAGTTAGCTCATGTAGATGAGTTTAAGCTATACTTCAGAGCTGTTGGGGGCTAAGAGAAAGGACGAGTCTATGGGATGGGTTCGATGGCTTGCTCATTTGGACATCCCAGAGCTAGTTCTTGCTCAGCTCCACCACCGCTACTGCTGCCTACAGCTGAGCATATACAACATGAGATCGATAGGCGAGTAGCTCAGATGTGGGAGGAGATGCAGCAAGAGATATAGCAAACAATCCAGAAGCAAGTCTGCCAGCAGGTCAAGCTACAGATGTAACAGTTCTTCTCTAGGTATTTTACTGGTGGTGTTGCTCCTCCACCTGTTCCATCACCGGCTTCTACTACTTTTGATTAGCACACTTCAGCTGGCTAATGTGTATATAGTAGATCCGGAGCATAGCAAGCTTCATGCCGAGAGCCACGAGAAGGATGATGCTTAGGAGCATGATTAGTTTTTTTTTTATTTTTTTTAGTTTAGTTATTTGTAACATTTATATGGTGTACAGTATATTACATTTTTCATAAATAATATTACGTTTTATGGAATGAAAATTTTTTATATTTACATTATATATTAATTTATAATTTTTCTAACTAATAATTATTATATAAAATTAATTTATTAAATAATAAAAAATTTATTAAAAATTATTTTCTAATTTACTGACGGATTACTGACCGAAAAGATTATTAAATTATTTTTTTATATATTACCGACCGATAACCGATTGTTTTATATAAAATAATATTTTTTTATGCTTATTTTACTAACGGATTCCTGATTGTGAAATTAAAATATTATTTTTTACTAAAAATTACTGACGGATTACCGATCGTTTCGTCATAAAATATTATTTTTTATAGTTATTTTACTGATGGATTACGGACCATCATATTAAAATATTATTTTTGCCTGAAAATTACTAATAGAATACTGACCATTTTATCATAAAATATTTTTTTTTTAGTTCTTTTACTGACGGATTACTGACCGTAAAGTTAAAATATTATTTTTGACTGAAAATTACTAATGGATTACTAATCGAAAATATTATTTAATTATATTTTAATGACAGATTACTAACCAATTACTGACGAATTTTGGTTTTTAACAACGGATTACTGATGGAATATTAATATTTGCGATATTTTTTCGAACAAAATTACCGACCGTTTTGCATAAAATACTGATCAAATTCCATTGGTAAATTTACCGAAGGGAATATTTTTTCCGTCATTAATGATTTACTAACAATTGTTTTAATGATGGATTTTTTCTGTCCTTAATCCGTAAGTAAATTCATTTACTAATGGATTTTCAATTATTACTGACGGATTTTTCCATCAGTAAATTAGTGGATTTTTGTAGAGTTGGGATCGGTCTTCTTAGGAATTAAGAAAATCACAGTATCATTAAGTCCAAATAGGAAATTGTAAGAATAAAGATATAGCAAGCATGTAGATGTAACATTCTTACCTACTATACTCTAAAAGTTTTGATAAAAAGCTAGGTTCATACTGTCAACTCCTAGCGATTTATCCAAATTCATTGAAAATAAGGCAATTTTTATCTCTTCCATAATAAAATCCTCAAAAAGAGTAGCTCTTTAGTCAGATGACATATGGAGATACATAACAAAAAAATTGGGCCACTGTGTAATCCTAATGTAATATCCCAACATCATGCTAGTAGTGTATGCAGAGAGTTTGGATGAGTAGTGTATGTTAAGTGCCATGTTATGAGATTTTGTATAAATTTTTTGCATTTTAAGTTAAATGAATTGCAAGTGTTATGATGGATTGACTTTGAAAGGAAACGATTATTTGTGCCATAGGTTCATATAGACTTCCTATTAATCATATGGATGAGTTATGAGTTGGATATCATCTGCGTGTAAGAGTTACAAGTTACATGCTAGGTGTTTATATGAGTTATACATTGAGTTTTGGACTTAAGACTTATGTTTTCATCAATTTATTAGTATTCGTAGGTAATGCCCATGACTTATATGTAATGCCCATTACTATTGAGGTCAGGGTAGTTAATAGACTGAAAGTAGTTAATAAGAAATTGAATTTCATGCTATAGCAAGTTAGCAAATAGTCATGCTAGTTACTAGTGAGTTATGCCAGTTATGGTTTGGTCACTACCGTTACAATTCCTTCACTCCCATTAAAATATCCAATTTTCAAACCTTATCGAGTAATGCCAGTTACTTTTAATTAATGGCTATTACTTGTCAGGGCCTATAAATTGAGCAGTTTAGCCCAAACAGATTATTTTTCATTTTTTCTCATTCCTAATCTGTTCTAAACACCCTAAACCCTCTTTATTTGGCTCCCAAACCTAGATTTCCCATCTTTCTAGAAGAGAACAAGATATTACAAGGATTTAAGTGAAAGTTCTTCAACCCTTGATGATATGGAAAAGCTTTGGTTCAGGTCAAAAGGGAAATCTTGAGGTAAACCTTATAATCTTTAATTGTCCATTTGGGTTTTTTTTTATTAAGTTTTAATACTAAGTTCTGAGTTTAATAGATGATGTTTATGGTATTAAATGCAAGAAATGAGCTAGATTCATAGGAACCCTAATATGTGAAAACCCTATAATCAAGTTTACTTTGAATGATTAAGGGATAATTGTTAGTAAATTTAATATATAAGAATCTATAGTAAGATTTGAAAAAACCCAAGTTATGTGATTAAGGTTACATGAGGTATAGTTGATATTGATTTAAAAACTTATATATAGGCAAGTGAACCAAGGAAGTGATGAGTTTTCTGAATGGTAAAGGTGATTTGAGCTTAGTTAGGAGGATCTAGCAAGATAAAGTGAGTAGAAAATATGTTGTCATATTAATATTTGAAACCATAAAGGCTTATAATGCCTTCTTTTATTATATTGTGAAGTAATTCGTATTGATTCATAGATTACATTGATATTGTTATTCATTCATGTGAAGCCTTGTGCTTATTCAAATTCTTTTGGTCTTATGCCATTATATGAATAAATTACCTTTGATACATGATATATGTTGAATGTTATTAATTGTTCTTCCAACTTTTAATGATTCTATTAATTGACCATTTGGACTATATTAGTAATGAAATCCATATGCATAAGATCAATGATTTCTCCATAAGAATCACTTGAGATTTCTTAAAAGTTTCTAAAGCCTATTTGTATATATTCTAAAATGATGAGTATATGAATATATATAAATAAATATGTCCATTGCTAAAAGTTCCATGACTATGTGATTGAACTATGAGTTGAAAATCCATATATGACAGCATGTGAACCCTATGAACATTAATATTCTTTTCATGAGACCATGCAAGCCACTTAAACCATGAGTTGTTATTAATCTTTATATGAACTAATTAAGCCTGGCAAAGGAAGGCAATAACTAACGTTCTTGTCAAGCAAGCAACTGCATTAATTACAACCACTCTTCAATCGCTAGGTAACAATTTGAATACTGCAGTTACTTTTGCTAATGATGTAGCCCATATTATTGATTTTGTGACTGTTGCCCCTCTTATCGGGGGTCTTTAATCCATATGCTTCTCATCTTATTGAATGGGATATTGAGCATGATGTTGGTAGAGTTGTTGGATCTTTTAAGTCTCCTTGAGATGCCTCCAATCTGATTAAGATGAGTAATCTCTTTGCTCCCATTGGTAGAGTTGTTGGATAGTTTTGATCACGATAATAAAGTTCTTATAGTAGAGCATACCCCTTGCACTTCTCCCAATACAGTTAAAAATACAGTTGCCATTATGGAAGCCCATTCCTCCTAGAGTGTTTCTGAAATGGAACATGCTCAATGAGAACTTCAGTTGGCCTCTTCTTGGATGGATAAAGCTGAAAATGAGGAGGATTGGCAACCAATGACAAAGTCAAAATAGTAGAAATCAAGGATTTCTAAGCGTGCTATATAGCCTCCTCTAAGGCTGAACTTATGAATATGCTTTATTGGAATTATAGGGGTGTTGGCAAAGTGAACACCCTACACACTCTTTTTTACCACTATAAAGCTCATTAAGTAGATTTTCTTTGTATTAATGAGCCAAAAGAAACATTTGCTTCTATTTCTTCCTTGTATGGGTGGAAGCTAGGTATGAATTTGGTTTTGTATAATACCACTCCATTGCTATATATATAGTTATTTTTTGCAAATCATGTCCCTCAGCCTTATTGGATTTCTGTTGGTTCCTAATATATCACTACTGACATCTTTCACATGGTGACTAATATATGTCTAACGTTTGTCTATGCTAAGAGCTTGGCATATAATAGGTGTGCATTATAGGCTGACTTGTGACATCTTTCCTTTTCTTCTCATGATTATTGGTTAGAATCAGATGATTTTAATATAGTTTTTGGAGCTCATGAAAAATAAGGTGGTAGACCTCCTCCTCATTTATCGTGCTCAAAGTTTTATGAGGCATGTGATGATTGTAATCTTGACTTCCTGGACACTAAAGGCTATTTGTACACCTGGTCTAATAATCATGGTGGAAATGCAAGAGTTGATCTTAAAGTGGACTATGCTCTTTATTCTAGCACTTGTTACTCCTATTGTTAGTTTATTAAATGTGTCACACTCAAACATCATTGCTCTGATCACAATCCTTACTAGTTAGGCTACTGGGCTCTTTAACAATCAACTTCAAGCCATTCCATTTTTATGCTATGTGGACTTCCCATCCTCAATTCCAAGACTTTATCAAGTCAACATGGTCCAGTTTTAGCACTTTCCCTCACCCAATGATCTCTTTGCAATCCAAGCTAAAGAGATTGCATATTACTTTAAGAAAATGGAACTATGATGTTTTTAGACATTTACAATTTAATACCTCAGCAGTTAAGTAGGGATTGGATAATGTGTAGGCTGAAATTGATCAAGTGGGCATCTCAGACACCCTTCGTCATTGTGAATTACAAGCCCATCAGTCTTTTCAGCTTTTGCTTTCCTAATAAGAGATCCTTACTAAGAAGCAAATCCATATTCAATGGTTAAACAATGGTGACAAAAATACAGCATTTTATCATGCATGCATCAATTGTAATTGTATCCCTTATGGGATCTACTCTTTAGAAATTAATGGGAGTGTCACTGATGACATTATGATATTTCTAATCATGTTTTGTAGTATTATTTAGACTTATTCTCTGCATCTAGTTTCAATGGCAATGCTTCCTTGACTCTTTTTCCTTTTCCTTCAGTTTCAGAGCTAATACTCAAGTTGGTATCCTTAGAAGATAATTTTGTTCTCCTAAAATTACCCACTATAGATGATATTTTCCAAACAATTAAAATGATTCATTCCACAATTACCGCAGGTCCATATGGCTTTTCTGGTGTTTTCTTTCAAGAATGTTGGCAAATTATTGGGGAAGATGTTTATGGTGCAGTTTGCCATTTTTCTAAACCACTGAAATGCTCCCTAGTATAAATTCAAATGATATGATTTTGATTCCTAAAATCTCTAATGCTCTCACGGTTGATAAATATAGGCCCATTGTTCTTGGTAATTTTATTTTTAAAATCACTAGTAAGATTTTGGCAGACAAGCTTGGTTTGACAGCTTTGAAAATTATTACAGCTAATCAGTTTTGTTTTGTAAAGGGGAGAAACATTATTGATTGTAACTTTGCAACTTTAGAATGTGTGAATCTGTTGGATCTAAATAGGAATGGTAATATGGCCATTAAAGTCAATATTCACAAAGCATTCGACTCTCTTAATTGGGATTCATTATTGTTGTTCTTTTGGCATTCGAGTTTGATCCTAGGTTTTTGTGCTTGGATTCAATCTAATTTTCAGTCGATAAGAATTTTTATTGTTCTCCCATTTGGTTTTGAAGGATATGTCTCTTGCTCTAAAGGGGTGTGTCAAGGCGATCCTTTTTCACTGCAACTATTTTGTATTACTGTGGATTTTCTTAGTCGACTTCTTTTTTATCTAGTTAATTCAGGCAGATTTCATATGATACGAACTTTGAGAAATTGTGTTGCCCTGCTGATGATGTGCTCATTTTTTGGGTAGGCTAGTATATGTAATTTTAAAGTTCTCAAGCACATGTTCGATTACTATAGTTTTCTTTCAGGCTAGTTTGTTAATTGGGATAAGTCTGATGTCTATTTTGGCTGTCATGTTCCTCTTCAATGAAGTATTTGTCTTTTTGCTATATTTGGTATTAAATGAGCATCTTTGCCTTTTCATTATTTAGGAGTTCCACTCTTCCAGGGCGCTCCAAAATGAACTCATCTGAGTGGTTTGGCAAATCGCATTATATCGAAGTTTGGTAAATGGAAAGGACGTTTTCTCACCATGGCAGGACAAGTCACTTTGGTTCAATCAGTTATTTAGGGCACATTTATATATTTTTTTCTCAGTTTATAAGTGGCCTTGGTCTCTTTTTTCATTTTTTATCTAGGGCTATAAAGAATTTTATATGGTTTGGTTGTACTACCATATGCAAATTAGTCACAGTATCTTGGTTGAAATGTTGTCTCCCTATTGCTAATAGGGATTTGGGTTTATATGATCTTTTTCAATTGAATGCCTCCCTCTTGTGTAAGGTAGTATAGAAGTTAAGCTCTACAAGTTCTTTTATTTTTGACATCCTCAGTTCCCATTTTATTGATAAATGGGGCAATCCTATTTATGTTTATTGGTGTTCATCTATTTTGTTATCTATTAAAAGTTGCTACTCTTTGGTTAGGGAGAGTTCGAGGTGGATAGTTAGTGCCTCTTTAAAGTTAAATTTTTGGAATGAAAACTAGTTGGATTATTGCCTACTATTAGTCACTTGCAGGCCTCTTTATTTGCTCAAATATGTGACATTTTTTATGATAGTTGTTGGCATCTCCCTGCTTCTTTCATTGCTCGCTTTCCACAGGTTATGGCAGATATTATATCCACTGAATTTTCAAGTTTTGATACTTTAGTTTGGACAAAATCTAGATCAGGTGCTATGGATAATAATTCAATTATGGCTTTCATTTAAGGGGAAGCTCTTTTGGTTCGCTGGAATATGAAGATTTGGTGTTCTTTTATCCCTCCATCACGATCTATCTTCTGCTAGAGATTTTTCCATAATCGAATTCCAACTGATGATCAGCTTCATCGTACGGGGTCTTTATATTGTTTCCTCATGTCATCTATGTAATTCAGCATTTGAAAGTTCAACTCACACCTTTGTCAGTTGTCCTTTTTCCATTTCTATTTGGACTACCTTAGAGCATTTATTAGGGGTCACTATCAAAATGAGCTGTTCCCCTTTGGACTTATTCCTTTCTGGTCGAACTAAGACTTTTAGATCTCAAGTTAGAGCATTCTAGGCTATTTTGCACACCCGTAATCAGTGTGCACTTGAGGAATTTTGCCTTTGATACATTTGACTCTTCATCTAGTGTGGAAATGCATTTGAGAAACTAGCCTATTCAATTTTAGCACGGTTAAGAATATGATGGATGATTCTCGTATGCTTTATTTACTTAGCATAAAGGCTATTCTTCTAAGAGCTTCAAAAATTATAGAGGTTCGGTGGCATCCACCCCCAAGGATAGATGAAGGCTAATACAGATGATGCTATATATAGGTCTCTTGGGCAAATTAGGGCTAGTGGTGTTTTTTGCAATTCTAGAGGTTCTGTTCATCAATGTTTCTCAATTCCTTTGTGTGTTTGTTTTGCTTTTAAGGCTAAACTTGTTGCAGTGTTTTATGCTTTAAAGGAGGCACGAAAGTCAGGTTGGCATAAACTTTGGTTAGAGCGTGATTCGATGTATGTCAACAATGCTATCAAGATTAAATCCAAGTATGTCCCTTAGTAGTGGCGTGCGAGTTGGATGCAATGTTTGCATTATCTTTCTCACATGGATTTTGTTAATGTTTGCATTATCTTTCTCATATGGATTTTGTTTTTTCTCATATTTATTAAGAAGGTAATAGAGTTGCAGATGCGCTTTCAGTGAAGGCTTTATCATTGCCTCATAATTCATAGTGGACCTTGCCTCTTCATTTTTGTGTTTCTTTTCTTTCTTATGCTAGTAATGGAGAATTCTCCTATAGATTTAGTTGACTTTTTAAGTTTTATTTCCCCTTATGGGGTTGTATTGTTTTCTATTTTGCATACCTTTTTTATTTTATTTTAATAAAGTTTTGGTGTGGACTGAATGATGTGAACACTATAGAGATGTCAGCCTAGTTGAGATACCTAGGTGCATTTTTGATACTTATCTCCATAGATTTATATATAAAAAAACTAATTGATATTTCTGTCCATGAGAACTAAGATACATGTACTAGAGATCATACATTGATTATAAACAAAATTATTAATTGTGTACATGGGTTTATTAAAGTATGCTCACATTAGAGCTTTTGCTTCAAGTATGCTAAAATAATGCTTCTGCCCTAAACTTATGTGAACCTTGTGCTTCGGGTATGTTATAAGTGCATCTACCCTAAACTTATGGAAGTATGTTCACAAGGGAATCTCTACTTCAAGTATCTTAGAGAAAGCCTCTGCCACAACTTAGTGACGATCTCTGTTAAACCCAAATACTAAATTGCCATGAGTTATAAGTACCTTCTTCCATTGATATCAAGCCAATTGATTGCATAAAAGCCTATGAATATAAAAGCCTAATTGAAAATGAGAACCATATTGATTTATAAACTAATTTGCCTTCAAAATAATATGTGTATGCGACATTCGATTCTCAAACTAAATTGTATATGTCTCACTGATTTTAATATTTATATGCTAATGAGTTTCAATGCCCAAAAGTTATATACTTCTAAATACATTAAATTCCATTTGTGTGAGTGTGTGTGAGTGTGTGTGTGTGTGTGTGTGTGTGTGTGTGTATACACATTTCATTGATATTACATTTCCTTCGAATAAACTTATCATATATGATATTCTCAAATCTAATATTCCTTCATTATATATCAATCATTCATTCTACAATTTACTTTAATATAAATGCTTGATTCTAGGATCCCTTTGTATATGTATAACCAAAAGTACAATTGTATAAGATTTGTTAAACACCTAAGTTCTCGCTTTTCAGAAGCTTTACAAGATCATTAAAACCACGTATACAATAATAAGGGAGAGGAGAATGATTATTACAAGAATGCAATAGATCCCAAAACTCTCCCCTTTAACTTCTATTTGGATGAATAAAGAAAATTGTCAATCCATAGAAAATTATCAATCCCTAACTAGGAAGATCCTTGATATGAATCACAATGTCAATATGATGCAATGAATAGCTAATCAAACTCATAGAGTTTTTATCTTTCCATAACAAAGCAAGCCGTCCCCCCTTATCAAGGCCCTTCTATTACATATGATTCGTCGAAAGCCATCTTATCCCTAACATGCTCAATTTTATATCTAGAGACCATTATTTCCATAAGAAAAATAAAAATAGGTCAATCTGATTAGATAAGGTCCATTAAGTTTTGAACTACTTGTAGGTTGCCCAGGCCACAATAGTTGCAATTAATGAGACTCATTACTCTTAGCAGGCCTCAAAACTAGTGCTCACTAATATAAAGTTTTCTTAACCCATTAATGTTTGCATCCTTAGAGTGAGACTTCTACCCATAACTCAAATCTTCAAGCCTAATTCCTTAATTTCTTTGCAATGTCATTTAGGATCAATCATAATAACCCCATCAATTTTGGAAGCATTTAAACTACTTTTGTTTCTCGCCTTCATATCCCTAAAATCATTAGATAAGCCCTGTATCATGGCATGCACCCCAAATCCATGCTATTATCCACACCCTCATTCAAATCCCTTAAATTGTAGTTGGTATCAATATACCGATTTTGGCAAGGGAGACTAGCTGGAACAAGGTTCATCTTGTCATCTTGTTCTATTGTGTTACCACCATCATCCTTACGAGGAACTGAGTTATGTAACCACCGGTCACTAGAAACTAAAGATTGCTTCTTATTGAAGGCGCGAAGCTAGCTACTATAAGCTTTTTCAATTAGCAGATTATGCATGTCAAATAATTTAGGACAAAATTTATTTAACGTTCCTAGCAATCCATAAGAAAAGTAGAAAGATAGGAGGCATTCATACTAAAAATTAATTCAAACCCAGTTACCACCTGCGCTCTTCATCTTCATTCTCCTCTTCAATGAATAATTAACATCCATAACCACCTTAATCCTTATATTCTCCACAATCCTCCAAAATTGTTAAGATCTGAGTCAAGAAAGGACCCAATATAATTACCAATTGCTCTTACAATCTGCTTAGACATAAATCTATCAGCAAATTATGCACTTGGACCTAAAACACAACACACGAAAGGATAACCTTAGTTGGGTGTTCACTGGGTGCCAATCTCTTAACTAACAAAAAATGTTGATCAAATGACTAAGGATCATCATTCAAAACTCATTTAATATCCAGTTCATGAAAAAATTTAAACAGAAAAAGATTAGCATTGTGTTCCTTAATGCACTCACCTTTCAATGGCCACTATATTGAAGTCGAGGTTTTCTTCATTGCAGTAAAATTAATAGCGCGATCTATTACAAAACGCCCCACAAAAAAAATTGTTTAATTTATGAAAGAATATAAATAAAATTATTATTTTTCATAAAAAATTACTTTTTTCGCAAACAAAGTAAGTTACTTTATTTAAAAACAAAGTAACTATAGAAAATACCTTTTTATAGAATAACTTTATTTGAACAAATTAAATAGTAAAAAAATAGAAAACAAGAGAAGAGAATAATAAGTAGGATAAATATGTTTCTAAATAAGTTCACCAATTACCAATGTGATGGGTCTCGTCTCTGTGCGAGTTTTGAAGGTCTTGTCCTTTTCTATTTCCATTCATCATTTTGTTGTATATCCTTTCATCTTGGTTCTATCTCATATTATGTATCCTTTCATCTTGGTTTTATCTCATGGCTTCAAGTAGTGCGAAAGGGAAGGCGATTGAAAATGTTTATCCTTAGATTTCGTTAGCTAATGAAGAAGAAAGGGGATTCGTTCTTGAAGGAAAAATAGAACTTGTGTGCTATATAAAAAATAAAAAAAAATGAAGTTGTATATTAAGTACTTCATAATTACCTAACATTTATTTTTAATATTTTTGAAATACTTCAAAAATTTCTATAAAAAATCAAATGGTAAGTATAGAAAGAATTTCAATTTTTCAATATGCATTTACTTTAATATAATATAGATTAGATGAGTTCATGAAGGAACTATTGTACTTGTTCTCGATTTTGGGGGTTTTTTCACATAATATTACGGAGTTTTTAGCCTTTTTTTAGGTGTACATGGGTAAGCCCACTGGCCTAATTAGTTACTCCTTAATATTATGTTTTTCACCTTTCATAATTATCTAATAAAATTGACTTTTATTATCAAAAAAAAAATGAAGGAACTCATCAATATAAATAGTAGACTTATCATGCTTATGCAAGTGGGCTAACAAATGAGCTGTCATATATATATGTGTGTGTGTGTGTGTGTGCACACACACATATATATAGGTATATATAAATATTGAAATAATTGCTAGAAAATAATGTTTATATTATATTATAACTCATGTACAATTAGCTATAAATAAGAGTATAACATATGAGAATACATGGTTGAGTAATGTACAAACTCTAACATTGGTATAGCTAGTTTTATTATACTTATCATCCTTCCTCAAGTTGTGTGGGTGTTGAATGAACACAAAACTTGTCCTATAAATGCTGAAATCTATCCTTCCTTAACGACTTTGTTAAAGCATCAATGAGTTTTGGTCCATAGTTGATAGGTAATGAACTAAAATAGCACCCTTAGCAACCTAATCCTAAACATAGTGAAAATCGATTTCCAAATGTTTGGAACAAGAATGAAAAATTGGTGTAGTAGTAAGATAGGTTGCACTTAAATTATCACACCATAAGTGTCGAATATTGGAGGATTGATAGCCCAGCTCATGCATAAAAGATATAGCTAATGAATTTCAGCAACTGTTGTTGCTATAGCTTGATGCTAAGCCTCGATTGAGGATCGAGACACTATTCTTTGCTTTCTAAAACCCTAAGAAATCATATTTTTGCTAACATATACAACAAAACCTATGCATGACTTCCTATCATCGATGCTGCTCACTTAGTCAGCATCACTATATGCAGTGATATCAAATGATTATGATTTCCTAATAAGAAGACCATGATTGAAGGTGTTCTATAGATAACGCAAAATATGTTTTACAGCAACTCAATGAACATCTTTTGGAGAGTGTATGAATGGTGAAACTTTGTTGACCAAGTAGCAGATATCATATCATGTAAAAGCAAGATATTGCAACCCTTCAACTATACTTCGATATGAATTAGGATCAAAAAATGTCTCACCTTCATAAATGGAGAGTTTTGTTGAAGGACAAGCTGGAGTTGTAATTAAGTTAGCTTCTGCCATTTTTGCTCATTGTAGCAAGTCTGAAATATATTTCTTTTGAGTTAACAATAAGCCATCTTTTAACCATTGTGCTTTTATGCCAATAAAATAATGGAGTATGTCTGAGTCCTTAAAGGAAAATTTTTGTTGCAACTTATGAATAACAGCAGCCACAAATGAATTATCATTGTTGGTAATTAATAAATCATCAACATAAAGAAAACAACAGGCTCTAACACCTTTTTGATTATAATAAAAAAAAGAGGGATCAGTTTTAGGCCCTTGAAAACCAATGGAATGTAGCTCTATTGTCAAACACTTGAACCACTGCCTTGGAGCTTATTTCAAACCGTATAAGGAACGATTGAGTTTGCAAACAAAATTAGGATATTTTGTATTGACAAAACCTGGTGGTTGTTGCATAAACACCTCCTCATCTAATACACTATGAACAAAGGCATTTGAAACATATAATTGATGAACATTCCAACCTTAGGAAACAGCTATGGATAAGCAGAGACGAATGGCAGTGGGTTTGACTACTAGGTTAAATGTGTCAAAGAAGTCAACACCAGGGCATTGGTGAAACTCCTTTACAACAAAGCTTGTTTTATATTTATATACAGAGCCATTTGGGTTTTCTTTGATTTGATAAACCCACTTGCAACTGACCATATTTTGACGGTTATTTGGTGGAACCAAAGTCCATGTGTGATCTATAAGCAAAGCATCAATTTCCTATTTCATAGCATCTCTCCATTCTGGAATTTTATTTGCTTATTGAAATGATGTAGGTTCTTTTGAAATTTTCTTAGTAGTGACATGGCCAAAAAAACTTTTGGGTTTAAGATTCCCAGTTTGAGCTCTTGTAATTATATGATGTTAGCGTTGATCAATAGTGGCCGTTATTGGAGTTGGAGAGGAGGAAGTAGGATAACAACTAAGGTAAAATGCAAGAGAAAGTCCAAGACTTTATTATGGCAACTCATGATAGGGTGCAGGTAGTGGAATGGGTGAAGCAGGGGGCTAGGTATTTGCTATCTGATCAGGTGATGTTGGAGTTGTGTTTTGTTGGTTAGGTAGGGTCAGTGAAACGGGGCGTGTTAGTTGGTGACACGGGCGTGTTAGTTGGCTATGGTTCAGGCGATGTCATAGGTGATTTTATGGGCAATAAAGGTATGGAACTAGGTATAAAGATTGTTGCTGGATCACTTAAGGAGAGGTTTGGCATCAACACATCACCCTTATAGAATGGAAAAACCTATTCATAAAAAAGAACATGACATGAGACAAATAATTTATGATCAGATAGTGAGAGATAATAGTAACCTTTATGAACTTTGCGATAACCTAGGAAGACACATGGTTTTGATTGTGGAGACAATTTATCTTTAGTATATGGTTTTAACCAAGGGTAGCAAAGACAACCAAAAACCTTTAATGAATTATAATCAAACAAAGAATTGAACAATTTTTCATATGGAGAGATATGATTTAGTCTTGGTGTGGGTAGGTGATTTATCAAATACACAACAATTGCAAAAACAAAGTGCCAATGCTGTTTGACAACATAAATAGTTGTAACAAGGCAAGGCCCATTTCAACAATATGTCGATGTTTTCGCTTGGCACAACCATTTTGTTTAGGTATTTTAGGACAAGAACTATGCTGAGTAATTCCATTATCACTAAGGTATTTAGTGAGAGCTTGATATTCCCACCCCAGTCTGCTTGAAATGATTTAATTGAATAGCTAAAAAACTTTTCAATAACATGACGAAATTTAATAAATACACTAAGAACTTCATATTTATATTTAACAAAATAAATCCAATAATACTTGCTAAAGTGATCATAAAATCAAACATAATATCTATTATTGTTAGTAGATAAAACAGGGGATGGACCCCACAAATCTTAACACACTAACTGTGATGGACCTTGAGCTTGAAAATTAGAAGATGAAAATGGTAACTTATGAATTTTGCTGACACTACAAGTATGACACAATCTAATTTCTTTATTGACACTGAAACAAATATTAGACTAACACAATGCTTGACGAACTATTCTATATGAGGCATGACCAAGATGTGCATGCCATGTTGAAAGAGAACATGAATGGGCTTGAATAGAATCACTAAATTGATGTAATTGTAAACAAACAGGATAGAGACCATTTGCATCACTCCGACCTGTAAGGAGCAATTCCCTCGTGCTGATGTCCTTTATCTCATAGTAATCACGAAAAAATTCAATTAAAACATTATTAGTTTGAGTAAAATGAGAGACATAAATTAAATTATCAGAAGCACTAGGTATACAGAGAATGTTATTTAAATGAAAAGAACAATTATTAGAAGACACAAAAGACGACCCAACATGAGAGATTGGAAAGGTTTTACCATTGCTAATTTTGGCTTCCCTAGGTCTTTGATATTCAGAATGGATGCCTAGATTTTCCATATCTGCAGTAAGGTGATGTGTAGCACTAGTATCAAAAAGCCATGGTTGTGCAACTATATGGTTAGCACTGGGCTGCTAGGGTAGGGATGGTTGATTGTGTGGCTTGGAGTAACTTTGTCTCATGTTTGTCCTTGCCTTTGGTGATGGGCATTGACAAGAATAATGGCCATTGCCATTGCAATTATGACACGCCAATGTATAAATATCATAAGGTTGAAAGGAACCTTAAAATGATCCTTGAGATGAATTATAATATGATGATCCACGTCCATAATTAGTCCTCCCTCAACCATGAGAGCATCCTCCTCGCCCTCAACCACTACCTTTATAACTTGTACTCATACTTTGAATTGCATGAGCAATGGGAATTACTATCTCTTTATTTACTAATTCAGTTATAAGATTAGCTTCTTCACTCAGAAGCAAGCCATACAAATCTTCAAAGGAGACTGTGTCTAGTCTGTTCTCTAAAGAGCGATTGAAGGGTAGTATAAAAGTCCTAAAGCATTTGCAATATTCTAGACCAGGTCTTTTTTGGGCACTAGATGTCTTAAAGCCTTAGCTCTCTAAACATAATCAGTTATAAACTCAGTTGGTTTCTTTTCCAATTTTTAAAAATTGGTTTTTAAGGCTTGGATTTGAGCTTTAGACGCTGCTGCATAGGTAGTTTCTAATTTTAACTATGCTTCTCGCGAAGAAACAAAACCAACTACCTGTGGTACAAAACTTTCAAACATGGAGCCAATTATCTAGCTTTACACAAGATGGTCTTGCCAAAACCAGGTTATCCAATCTAGGTTTGGTTGATTGTCTACCGTTTGTGAGGGAGGTGTGGAAGATCCATCAACAAATTTTGCCAAATCATTGTTGTTTAAAAGAGGAAGGAGTTATGTTTTCCATAACAAATAATTGGTAAATGACATTCCAAATGGGTCAACTCATAATTTGACTTGAAATTGATCTAATCCAAAAGCATATTTTTAAAGCTATATCCAAAAGTGATTTAAACTTGACTCAAAATCTGTTTTGGCCATCAACCTAATGGTTTATCTAAAATAGCAAACAACTTACAGTGAATTGATTTGAACTTGTGTGAAAAATGAGGACTAAAACTCGACTCAAGCTCGCTAAAATTTAAACTGCCCCAAACTCTAGTAAGATCTAATTAACCAAATGAGTTATGTTATTTTTCAAGCTAAATGGGTCAACCCGTGACTTGACCTAAAAGCACATTTTTAAACTTTAATCTAAAAGTGACTTGAACCTACCCGACCTAAAATCATTTAAAGTCATCAACTTGATAATTTACTCCAGTGATCCTACTTGAACCTACTAGAACAATGAGAGTAAAAACTCGACCCAAATCCGAAACAACCTAAACCACATAAAATTTGCAAGTCAACTTGAATTAGATCAGAGGCAGAGCCATCAGTTAGCCAGAGGGAGCCATGGCCTCCCCAGTTTTTTTTTTTTTTTTTTGGTTAAAGAGTATATAGTATATAGTTGACTACAAAACATTTATATGATAAGGCCCCTCCACATTTTTTATTATATTTCTCCCAATTAAATAATTTTTTCAAATAAAAATAATTTTTTGATATAAATAATTATTGTTCATTTTAGTTAAAATAATCTATTTCTAATATTTTACTAAAAATTTCAAAAAGACAAATTTATATTAGTAAAAAAAATAAAATTAAATAATTAACCCAATCCATATATACAAGTATATTGAGGCCCATTTACACAAAAAAATAAAAAATAAAAATTTATGTTCATAAAAGTTCAAAGCCAATTAGAAGTACAAAAACGTCCAAACAATATTTTGACCCTAATTTAAAAACTTGAATTAATTGTATCACTTTCTAAAAAAACAAAAGGATTATCTGTGCCAAACACCAAAAGCAAAGTTAAGAATAGAGAAGAAAGGGTTCAACAAATTAGAAAAAAAAAAAAAAAAAGGCTGGTCATTGTTGTTTGATTTTGTTTCTTTCTCATCACAATCAGAAGGCTAAAGAAACTTAACTAATCTACTGCATAAGGTACAAAAGTATTAACAATGCATCATGTCATTATTACATGCTTCATCATTTTCATCACTATATCTGTTATTTTGAATTTTTGATTTTTGTTTTCCTCTGTGTCAGTCAGTAGATAGAAAGTCTTTTGTTTGCTAGAGTAAATTACTGAGTTGTATTATTATTTTTTTATTTTAAAGTTTTTATTTTGAAATTGTATACTGTTTTTGGATCAATTTTTCAAAAGAAAAACTACTCGAGAATCAGAAAACATAACACTTGTAGATTCTCATGAAAAACAAATAGAAGAACGTCCTCCTTCCAAATCGTTACAAATTGAACTTGATGAATTTCCTTCTAAGTCTCCTGGTAAAGAATTCAAGCAGCTCCCCCCCTACCTGACAATAGAAAAAGCTAAAGAAATTGATATTTCCTCTCTAGAACGTGATCTAGGATTACGTCCTCCAGTGTGGGATATCCTATTAATCAATTGATGAAATACATCGAGCTTATTTGAGAGCTGGTCCATATCAAATTCAGCAGTCTAGTTATTTGCTTTCAGGTCCAAAAAAGCATCCTCATCATTTTCAAGCTTCGTGGTTCATTCAATTTCCTTTTTGGCTTGAGCATTCTCCTACTAAAGACTATCTTTTTAATACAAAACCAAGAGGTCAAGCAGGTTGGGATGTGTTCACTATTGTTAGATTTAGAAGTTGGAAAAAGGTTAACAATCATGTTGGCGAGGGTCCTTGTTCGCCACATAATAATGCTGTGAAATCTTGTGCAGACTTGATTAATCAATCCAGGCATATTGATAAAAATTTTCTTGCACAATCTTCTGAGTAAATTCAAAATAATAGGCTACGTGTTAAGACGTCAATTGATGCAATTCGTTGGCTTGTCTTTCAAGGATGTGGGTTAGGAGGCCATGACGAAACTTGGAAGTCAAAAAGAATAGGTAATTTTCTGCAATTAGTTAAACTTCAAGCATCTCATAATATTAAAGTTGCAAGTGTTGTTTTAGAAAAAGCTCCTGGCAATGCCAAATATACATCCCCTACAATTCAAAAAGAGATTTTGAGTGTGTTTGCTAATAAGGGCGAGACAAGATTCATACTGATATTGGAAATTCTAAATTTTGTATTATTGTTGATGAGACACATGATGAGTCTAAAAGGGAAAAAATGGCTGTTGCCTTAAGATTCATTGATCAAGATGATTTTGTAATGGAACTATTTTTTTGATCTTGCTCATTTTTAAGATACAACAGCTACAACTCTTAAAATTGAAATATATGCTATTCTCTCTGGTCATAGTCTTGATATTCAGAATTTCCGCAACCAAGGTATGATGGTGCTAACAATATGCATGGTGAGTGGAAAGGCTTGCAAGCACTATTTTTGAATTACTGCCCTCAAGCATATTATGTGCATTGTTTAGCCCATCGATTGCAATTGGCTCTGGTTGCTGCATCAAGAGAGGTACCTTTGTTCATGAGTTCTCTTCAAACTTGACTTTTATCACTAATATTTCTAGTGCTTCTTCTAAACTTCATGATGAGTTACGGGCTGCTCAAGCAGCTGAAATTGCATGCATGCTATCTATTAATGAATTAGAATTTAAAAAAGGTACTAATCAAATTGGCACTTTGAAATGAGCTGGGGATACTCGTTGGAGCTCTCATTTTCAATCTATTTGTAGCCTTATATATGTTTAGTGCTACATGTTATGTGCTTAAAAATATTAACAAAGATGGGTCTACTTACTCTCAAAGGGGAGATGCTAATGCAGCTTAAAAATGATTACATCATTTGAATTTATTTTTATTTTGCTTTTAATGAAGAAATTATGGGTATTACTGATATTCTTTGTCAAGCTTTACAACAAAATTCTCAATATATTTTGAATGCTATGAATTTAGGATTAAATTGCATCTGTTGTCCCTGAATTTATACCTATATTTCACCGTTATCCCTAAATTTCGATTTGTAATAAAAAATACATTAACTTTGATTTCGTCACAGCGATTGTCCCTGAGTTACTTCTCTGACTTATATCTTGCCAGAAATCCTATGTGGCATCCTTATCAGCATTTTTTAATGTTTTTCACACTAAACAAAATGTCACCTAATCATCTTTTAACTCAAACACACTAATTTATGCTCTCACCTCTCCCAATACCCCAAAAATTAAATCATTTCTCTCTCCTCCCTCTCTCTCTTTCCTCTATTGAAATATTAAAAACATTAAAATTGATAAGAATGACACCTCAAAGTTAAAGATTTTTACAACTCATGTAATCCTTGTTTCCATATATAAGTTTATTTGTTTCCTTGTATATGTTTATTCTTGTTTCCATGTATATTTGTTTCCATGTCTGATACACAGAATTCTTGTATTAATAGGGGCTGTACACATTATTTTAATCAAACGATGAAAACGCAATTTTTTCTAAATGAGGAAAAAAAAAACTTTTTTTTAGACATCCATGAACAATTGATTCATAGATCTCATATTTTTCAATTTTTTAGATATCTCAAAACCAACAAAGCCACTAATTATCTAAACCTTCTTATATCCTTCAAAGTGTTAAATCTATAAACTTTTGCACTCATAGATCTCTAAAACTCACTACTATAACCATTGGAAAACTTCTCCAATTTGAATCTAATTTCACTTTCCAACAATCCCGTCAAGAAGAATACAACAAAATCAAACATTTCTTTCTAGATCTCCTTTATGCTTCGGCTTATTAAGTTATTAATCTTTACAATTACTTTTCTCAAGAACCCATAGTCTCTAATTTGCCCAAATCTCAAGAAACATTGAAAAATATTAATATTAGAGTTCCAACAACTTTATCAACCACAACAAGAATAATTACTCCAAGAGGAAGTGAAAGAAGAAGAAGAAGAAGAAGAAGAAATTGATAAAATCTAATATCAAGAGCATACTTTAGATTTACAAAAAGATGAAGTTGATTATTGGTGAATTACATAAAACTTTCATTAAAAAAAAAAAGACAAAAGTGGTAAAAAAAATTGGCACTTAATTCAACAGAAATGAAGAAGAAGAAAAAGAAAAAGAAGAAGAATACGGAAAAGAAGAGAAAAAGGTGAAAAAATATTTAATATGTGTGAAATTGGATTTTGATGTGGATCATTAGAAAGGATGAAAAACATTTAAATATAGCTGAAACAATTGCCATGTAGGATTTTCGACAAGTTATAAGTTGGAAAAGTGATTCGGGGACAACCATTGCGACGAAATCAAAGTTGGTGTATTTTTCAATTGCAAATTGAAATTTAAACATGGATATGAGTTCAGAGACAACGGATGCAATTTAGCCATGAATTTAGTTTATAGCATGAAAGCCATCATTTAGAAATTAAGAAATGATGGTTTAGAGGATTTGCTTGAGAAAGTTGTATCATTTTCCAATAGTCATGAAATTGATGTTCCAAATTTAAGTGCTTGTTATATTGCCTTGTCAACTGGATCATATTACTATTAAGTATCATTATCATTTTGATATTTTCAATGCCACCATAGACTCTCAATTACAATAGTTAGGCAACAGGTTTAGTGAATAAGCAGTTGAACTTTTGACATTGAACGCTTCTTTAGATCCAAAGGATTGTTATAAAGCCTTTAATGTTGATAATATTTGTAGTCTTGTAGAGAAATATTATCCTCTTGATTTTACTGACATAAGATCAATTTGAGATTTCAGTTGAAGAATTTTGAAATTGATGTGCCTCAACATCCAAAATTGCATAATTTATCTTCCATTTCAGAATTATGCAAGGGATTAGTAGAGATAGAAAAATCAAAAGTCTATTATCTTATTAATGGACTGATTCGTCTTGTCCTAACTCTTCCAGTATCTACAACAAACTAGTAAGAGAGCATTTTCAGTTATGATGAAAACAAGACTTCGCAAGAAAATGTAAGATGAATATCTTGCAAATAGTTTGGTTCTTTATATCAAAAAGAATATTGTTGAAACATTTATTTCTGATTCAATTATGGATGATTAGGTTTCCACTAAGAACGTCGTGTGGAGTTTTAAGACTTACTATCTTTTCTTTTTGAATTTGGAGTATGAATTATGTAATTTTTATTTTTATATACATTTTTTAATGTTTTAGAAACTATTAAATTTGCATTGTTTATTTTTATTAGTTATGTTATTTAGAAAGAAGTATCATATAAAATTTCAATTTTAGTTTGGCCTCCTCAAACTTTAAAGTCTAGCTTCGCCACTGGCTATGGATGTTAATTATCCATTGAAAAGGAGAACAAATATAAAGAGCACAGGTGGTGTAGGTTTGGATTAATTTTTAGTATGAATGCCTCCCATCTTTTTACTTTTCTTATGGATTGTTAGGACACTCGAACAAATTTTGTCCTAAATTATTTGATATGCCTAATCTGCTGATTGAAGAAGCTTATGGTAGCTTGCTTTGTGCTTTCAATAGGAAGCAATCATCAATTTCAAGTGAGCGGTGGTTACATAACTCAATTCCTAGTAAAGATGATGGTGGTAACACAGCAGAATATGATGATAGGATGAACCTTGATCTCTCTAGTCTCCTTTGTCAAAATTGGCATATTGATACCAACTATAATTTAAGGGATTTCAATGAGAATGTGGATAATAGCATGGATTTGGGGTGCATGTCAAGATACCAAACTTATATAATGATTTTAGGGATAGGAAAGCAAGAAATGAAAGTAGTTTAAATGCTTCCAAAATCGATGGGGTTATTATTATTGATCCTAAACGATGTTGCAAAGAAATTAAGGAATTAGGCTTGAAGATTTGAATTATGGGCAGAATTCTCACTCTGAGGATGCATATATTAATGGGCTACAAAACTTTATAATACCGGGTACTAGCTTTGAGGCCTGCCAAGAGCAATGAGTCTTATTAATTAGAACTATTGTGGCCTGGGTAACCCACGAATAGTTCAAAACTTAATAGACTTTGTCCAATCACATAGACCTATTTTTGTTTTTCTTATGGAAGTAATGGTCTATAGATATAAAATTGAACATGTTGGGGATAAGATGGGTTTCAAGGATCATATGTAATAGAAGGGCCTGGATATGGGGGAGGGCTTGCTTTGTTATGGAAAGATAAAAACTCTGTGAGTTTGGTTAGCTATTCATTACATGATATTATCGTTGCGATTCATATTAAGGATCTTCCTAGCTAAGGACTGACAATTTTCTATGGTCATCTAAATAGAAGTTAAAGGGGAGAGCTTTAGGATCTGTTGCATTCTTTTAATAATCATTCTCCTCTCCCTTGGTGTTGTATAGGTAATTTTAATGATCTTGTAAAGCTTTTGAAAAGTGAGAACTTAGGAGTTAACAAACCTGTGGACCCTCAAAATTGCACCTTTATGATCTGGCTGCAGCTTGACACCTACTAAGAATAGTACACTATGTATACGGCGGTCCCGCTAGCCGGTTAATGGGCAAGGGTCAAGAGGGCAGTGCCCCATTAAAAAATAAATTTCCTGAATCTTTCACCTCCAATCGACTGCTTTTCATTCACAAACTCATAGAATCAAACCGGGCTCAAATTAAATATGAAATGGACTAAAAACGGCCAAAAATGTGTGAAAACAAGTTGGACCAGCTGTTTGGCGGCATGCCACCCAGCATGCCGGTGGTAGGGTAGCATGCCCAGCCTGCCGGCGGCAAGGGGGGCACATTGGCCCACCGGCGTGCTACAGGTGTCGCCCATGCTGCCAACAAGCTACCAATGCCGCCGTCGACACCCTCTTCAGCTACTCTATAAATAAAGCCTCCTTCCAGCTCAATTGGGGGGATTCCAATGCAGAAACTCTCCTATATTGCTCTACTTATTGTGCTTAAGTTCTGTTTGAAATTTGATATAAAAACTGTTATTTCAATTTCTTTTTAATTTACATTTATTACGCTATTTTGCTAACCTTTTCGCTATTTAAGGTTCAACTTCAGGGTCTTAAATCCAAAGTGAAGCTTAGATCCGGTGTTAAGCTCGCCCTATTAATCCGAAAATCAAAGAAAGCAAAGGTATAATTCTTTTTGTCCATTTTTAAAATTCTAAACTTAGATCTAGAATTCTCTTTAGGTCTAAAACAGGAAAGATCTAAAATTTATTAATTTAAGAATCAAAATTAAATTAATAAACAAACCAATACTTTTTTCAGAATCCCTCCTTCACAAGAAGGAAGAACTGTGTGGGGTTTGATTCCTATTCAATAGGATACGCAGGCTGCCATTCTGAAAAGACATCAACTCTAAAATCTTTTTATTAATATTTTTCCCTTTTACTTTGATTTATTTATATTAATCTTTTATTTCTGATTCTGTGTTAACTTAGTTGAGAAATGTGTGCTTTTCCTAGTACCCATAAGGGTTAAAGGAAAGATCCTCTTTATTTTCAATCATCTTGGCCTTGTAATAATTAAGTAGAATTTATTTTGCTTATTTATCTATAATGCCATTTCATTTTATTTTATCATTTATATCTGTTTCATACATTATTTTATTTCTGTTCATACACACACGAAAAATTCTTTTTAAGAGTTATTTTGCAATTTTTAGCCAAATTAAAGAAAATTATATTTTCTCAATTGTGTAATTACCAAAACCTGATCCCCGAGCCCCCTCTAGTCACTCGCGGATTAGTGCATTTTCCATTGGGATAAATCAAATATTTTGTAGAGTCAATCATTTTGGGTTTTATTTAATTTTCCCAATTAAAATAAGTAAATTGAAGTGGCGACTCATTTTTTCAACTTTCAAATTACCTAAATCAATTTTCTGAACTCACAGCGAGTCTCAATCGTGGAGTTTCTCCTTGAGAGCATTTCAATTCCTCGGCGGATCGAATCGGTGCTCGAGCAAGATTTCACAAAACCTTATACAATTGTACTTCTTGTTATACATATACAAAGGGATCTTAGAATCAAGCATTTATATTCAAGTAAATTGTAGAATCAATGATTCATATATAATGAAGGAATATTATATTTGAGAATATTGTATATAATAAGTTTAGTATCAAAGGAACGTAATATCAATAAAATGTATGTATATATACAAATGGAACTTAATGTATTTAGAAGTATATAACTTTCGGGTATTGAAACTCATTAGCATATAAATATTAAAATCAATGTCACACATACAATTTAGTTTGAGAATCAGATGACATGTATACATATTGTTTTGAGGGTAAATTGGCTTCTATCTCAATATGGTTCTCATTTTCAATTAGGCTTTTATACTCATGGGCTTTTATGAAATGAATGAGTATTCAATTTGAAAGTGACTCGAATCAACAGATAATTTACTCAAAATTTAAACACAACATAGAGTGATCCGACTTAAATTCATCCAAAAAAAAAAAGATGATACTTGAAATTGTCCAACTTGAAATCACTTGATCGGACTTGATTGCCCCCTCTAAGGTTGCTTTTGGTTGACACCTGAAAACTAGACAGGATAGCACTAAAATACCTAGTATAGCATTTGACAATTTTTTTAGTGTCACAATAACCGGATAAAAGCTGAATTTTATCCAGTTCCACCACTCAATTTGAATCCTTCTCACATAAGGAAGACCCGCTTGTCCCTATTTGGAGATTAAAATTTAGTATTTTATTTTCAAAACTACTTTCACATAAATACAAATTTATTTTTTTGTTTTATTTTATTTTTAATTTATTTTTTTTTGTTTTATTTACTGTTTAATATTTTTTATGAAACTTTTTTTTTTATTATAGATATGTAGAATGAATAATTTTTCCCTCTAAATAACTCTTTATAATGCTTAGCTAATAAATATAAAACGAAAATATTTTTTTAATGAACTTGCAAAATTCATTTTTCTAAAATAATTTAAACCAAATTATAGAATAAATATGTATATTTAATTTTTAATTTAATGAGTAAACTTTTTATTTTTATATTTTATTTCTAATTTTTTATAATAATTTATATTTTATTTAGAAATATTATGTTTGATAATAAATATTTGATATTTTTTATAATTTAATGTGTCTATTGATTAAATAGTATCCAAAATATTTATACATTAAAATATTTTATTTTTAATATTTTTAAATATCTACTGTACTAAGTTTTTATTAAAAATTTAAATATTTAGTTTATTAGAGTATTATTACTATCTTTATAATATGTCCAATTTTAATTTTAATTATTTCAAAACATTAGATATGATATCTTATCCAGTTCTTGATTGTCCCATCATGCGAATTGAAACAGTGGCCTAATTATGCATCATTTAAATCATTATTATTTTCACTAAAATGGTTTAAAAAATTTAAATTGTTATAGTTATTATGAAAATAAATAAATATAAAGCAAAAGAACACAAGAATGGAGAAGAAGAAAAACAATTTTGTATTGCCTTTTGGTGTATTAAATAATGCTAGAAGTCCCTCTATTTGTTTGCTCAAAAAATTCTTCTTTACAATGATCTTCAAAAGAATTTTGGTGAAATATGCTTTATTCTGTCTCCTTTAATATATCCTTTTTTAATTGAGCAATACAAGTTGCGTTATCTTCATATATCGTTTTTGGGATTTCTTTATCTGAATATCGACCACACATTTCTTGAATATGTTGAGTTATTGATCTTAGCTAAACACATTCTCAGCTTGCTTCATGAACTGCTATTATCTTCGTATAATTTGATGAAGTAGCAACTATTGATTGCTTTGTAGAACGCCAAGATATAATTGTATTACCATATGTGAATAAATAGCCCGTTTGAGATCGAGCTTTGTGTGGATCAGATAAATACCCTGCATCTGCATAACCAACCAATTGAGGTCTAGATTCATTTGTATATAATAAACCCAAATTAACAGTTTCTTGAAGATATCGCAATATGTGCTTAATACCATTCCAATGTCTTTGGGTTGGCGAAGAACTATATCTTGCTAGCAATATTAGGCCTCGTATTATTAGCAAGATACATTAGTGTGCCTATTGCACTAAGATATGACATTTCAGGACCAAGAATTTCTTCATTGTCTTCTTAAGGCCGGAAAGGATCCTTATGCACATCAAGTGATCGAACGACCATTGGCTACTCAATGAATGTGCTTTATCCATATAAAATCATTTAAGGACCTTTTTTTGTATAATTTGACTTATGAATAAAAATTCCTTTTTCTAAATGTTTAATTTGTAAACCCAGATAGAACTTTGTCTTTCCAAGATTTTTCATCTCAAATTCTTTTTTCAAGTTACCTACTGCTTTTGGAAGTTCTTCAGGAGTTCCAATAATATTTAAATCATCAACATAAATAGCAATTATAGCAAACTCAGATCCAGATTTCTTTATAAAAACACATGGACAAATTGGATCATTTTTATAACCTTCTCTTATCAAATATTCACTAAGGTGATTATACCGCATGCATCTAGATTGTTTTAATCCATACAAAGATCTTTGTAACTTAATTGAATACATTTCTCGAGAACTTGCATTGTATTTTTCCGGCATTTTAAATCCTTTAGGGATTTTCATATAGATATCATTATCAAGTGAGCCATATAGGTAAGCTGTGAATACATTCATTAGGCGCATATCAAGTCTTTCATGTACTACCAGACTAATAAGATATCTAATTGCATCCACCACAGGAGAGTATGTCTCCTCATAATCAATTCTAGGTCTTTGCGAAAATCCTTGTGCAACAAGTCTTGCTTTGTACCTTGTGATTTCATTTTTCTCATTTCTTTTTCTCACAAATACCCATTTGTATCCTACTGGTTTCACACCTTTAGGTGTTTGGACTACTAGTCCAAAAACTTTACGCTTTTCAAGTGAATTTAATTCTACTTATATTGCATCTTTCCATTTAGGCCAATCATCTCTATTTTGACATTCTTGAACAGATTGTGGTTCAAGATCCATATTATCATTCATAATATATAAAGCTACATTATATGTAAAACTGAAGTCCACAACTATTTCATTTTTATTCCATCTTTTTCCAGAACTAACATAATTTATCAAGATCTCTTCATTTTTACCATCTTCGGGTATTTGTACTTCTTCAGGAAGTTTATTTATGTTAGTATCTACCTTCTCAATAAAATCATCATTATTATTTACAATTTTTCTTTTTCAAGGATTTACCCTTAGAACCAATAGGTCTTCCACGCTTCAAACGTGTTTGAGATTCATTAATAGATTGTCCTTCTGGGACGTCAATACAAATTGGAACATTGACCATTGGTATATGAGATTTTATTACTTGTTTTGAATCAACAAGTGCATATGGCAGTTGATTTGCTAATTTTTGCATATGGATTATCTTTTGAATTTCTTGTTCACAATATTTTGTTCTAGGGTCTAAATGAGACAATGATGAAGTATTCCATGTTATTGTCTTTTCCACCTTTTTATTTTCTCCCCTAATGCTGGGAATATTGCTTCATCAAAATGACAATATGCAAATATTGCCATAAATACATCTCCTGTTAATGGCTCAAGATATTTAATTATTGAGGGA
Source organism: Reutealis trisperma (assembly GCA_947687605.1). Classification (NCBI taxonomy): domain Eukaryota; kingdom Viridiplantae; phylum Streptophyta; class Magnoliopsida; order Malpighiales; family Euphorbiaceae; genus Reutealis; species Reutealis trisperma. The sequence continues at coordinate 121,625 of CANTUT010000912.1, forward strand.
GATTCATATCCAACATATATTCCTAATCTCCTTTGGGGACCCATCTTAGTATGTTGCGGTGAAGCAATAAGAACATATACCGCACATCCAAAAATTCTTAGATGAGAAATATTTGGCTCTTGACCAAAAGCCAATTGCAACGGGGAGAACTTATGGTAGCTTGTTGGTCTAATACATATAAGTGCTGCCACATGTAAAATGACATGTCCCTATACTAAAGTAGGGAGTTTGGTCCTCATAAGCAATGGTCTAACTATTAATTAAAGGCATTTAATAAGTGATTCTGCTAAACCATTTTGCGTGTGAACATGTGTTACAGGATGTTCAACTTTTATCTCAAGTGACATGCAAAAATCATTAAAAGTTTGGGATGTAAACTCACCAGTATTATCAAGACGAATTGACTTAATTGGATGATCTGAAAATTGTGCTCGTAATCGAATTATTTGAGCAAGTAATCTCGCAAATGCTAAATTGCGTAATGATAATAAATATACATGTGACCATCTAGTAGAAGCATCGATTAAAACCATAAAATATCTAAATGGTCCACATGGTGAATGAATAGGTCCACATATATCACCTTGAATACGCTCTAGAAATGTAGGTGATTCAATTCCAATTTTAGCTGGTGGTGGTCTTATAATTAATTTTCCTTGAGAACATGCAATGCAAAAAAATTCATTTCCTTGAAAAATCTTCTAGTTCTTCAATGGATGCCCATGTGAATTTTCAATAATTTTTCTCATTATTATTGAACCAGTGTGGCCCAATCGATCATGCCAAATAATAAAAGTATTTGGATCTATAAACTTCTGATTTACTATAATATTTGCTTCAATTGTATTAATTTTTGTGTAGTACAAACCAGAGGAAAGTACATAAAATTTTTCTAATATACATTTTTCACCTGAAATAATGTGTAATATTGAGGTATTCTTGATTCCTCTCATTTATAGTCTCAATATGATATCCATTGCTCCGAATATCTTTAAAACTTAATAAATTTTTATGAGACTTTGGAGAAAATAATACATTATCTATGACAAATTTTATTTCTATTAGTAATAATATATTGGCTCTTCCGTAGCCTTCAATTATTTTTGTGTTACTAGATATTGTAGTAACAATTGCTTTACTTATTTTCAAAAAAGAAAAATACTTCGCATTTTTAAGAATAGTATGTGTGGTTGCACTATTCACAATACATATATCTTTTTTATTTATTTTGGATTCAATAAAAAACAGAGAAGTATTCATTTGTTTATAGATTTGAGTGCTAAAAAAAATCATGCTGATAACATATTATAAAAATAAATAAATATAAAGCAAAAGAACACAAGAATAAAGAAGAATAATAATAATTTTGTATTGTCTTTTGGTGCATTAAATAATGTAAGAAGTCTCTCTATTTATAGGATAAAATTAATATAAGTTATAATATAATTAATTTAAAAAATTAATTATAATAAAAAATATGTAATATAATATAATAAAAGAATAAATTATAAGATTTTGAAAGTTATGGGTTATAGATATCAATTTTATTCATAATGGAAGAGATGTATTTGGTGCGATTCAAAATTCGAGAACCTAAACTTTTTTTCCTAAACCCTTTCCATTGTTAATTTGTAGTCCCTGAACTTCTCTTGGTCGCTTGAAAGCCTCCCACCATTATTATCTGAATCAACTCATTATCCTATTCCGATTTACCGGCTGCCATGGGAGACAGAGAGAGACCTCGCGACCGAGACCGCGAACGCGATAGAGACCGAGACCGAGACAGAGACAGAGACAGAGACAGAGAAAGACGACGAGACAAAGAAGACCGCGACCGCGACCGCGATCGAGACAGAGACCGCACTCGCAGCACCCGTTCTCGCACCCGTTCACCTGACCGTATCCGTTCACGGCACACTCGCTCCCGCACTCGCTCCCCTGAACGCCATCGATCTCGAACACGCTCCCCAGAATCTCGTTCTAACCGTCGCCATCGCCACCAGCGTACTCCATCGCCATCGCCGCCCCGAAAACGTCACCGTCATGAAACGGAAGATGGCAGAGAAAAAGAAAGGGAAAGAGAAAGAGAGAGGGACAGGCAAAGGGCAGCTGTATCAGATTTTGTTGATGGGATAGCAAGGGAGCAGTTGGAAAAGATTGGGAATAACAATAGCACTAGTGGCGGTGGTGGAGGTGGAGAAGGAGATGTAGAAGGAGCTTTAATGGATGAGGACGAGATTGAGATGATGAAGAAATTAGGGATTCCAGTTGGCTTTGATTCAACGAAAGGGAAACCAGTGGCTGGTGCGGATGTCAGTGGAGTTAGAGCTGTTACGAAGCGGCAGCCCAGGCAATATATGAACCGTAGGGGAGGATTTAATCGCCCATTGCCTCCTGAACGGAATCGGTAGCCCTTTGTGGAGTATGGCAAGGTTAGGGTTTTAAGCTTTGGATTTTGGTGATTTCTTTTTTCTTTTCCATTGCCTGGATGCATTTTCATCAATAAGTTATTGATGAATTTTGTTAGGTTTGTTCGTTTGCTTATTGTGCTTTTTGAGCTTTGAATTTGATTTCTGTGCCCCAGGATCACTTTATGTATTTATTCATTTTTTTGAGGGTCACTTTCAGTTTAGATTTTAGGATGTTACTGATGGGTTGTTGTTGCCAAGAGCTACCTGGGGCTAAATTGTTTTTGTGTTGCTCATATGCTATGCAATTTGCTTTTTATATGTATCATGTTGCTTGTTGCTAACTATTCTGATTTTGTCCCAAAATTGTGAAATTGTCAGAATTGTCCAAATGTAATAAGTTTTCCTTGTTCTCTTAGCATTTAAGGTTTTTCAAATAATTCATTTTGCTAATTGAATTAGAAATTTGTTTATATCTGCTAGGAACAAGAATGAATTGATTTTTAGCTCCAAATCATGTTTTTTGTCCTGGCATTTTTTATGAAGTGGTTTAAATTCCTTGTCAATTTCAATAGGAACCAAAACCGCACATCTTAATGATTCGCTTAGTAAAACTCAGAAGATTTCTACTGTAATATGATCTTAAGCCAAAATTATGCATAGTTATAAATCTAATGTTCCACTTATACACTCCTCCAATGAATTGTTTTAAGTTGTCTAACGACAAAGGTATTTTGGAATTCTGATGAAAGTTGTGATGGAACAACTCTAGCCCATTGAAAACTATGTATAGGAAAATGACTAAATGTTAGGGAGTTTTGTATTGATTTAATGTTATTCCCTGCTACTTATTGTTGTATTATCTAGGGAGACAAATGAAACAATTATGGGATTCGGAAAACAGTTCAAGAGCTCCACTTGACATATCTGGTATTATGTTCTAGACCTCCACAAAGCTTTTCTATATTATGTTATTAAAGAATGAAGAACTGAAAAGTTTCCCCATGTTGTGGAACTGAATCCATTATGTCTAGTAATACCTTTTTGTTTTATTTGTATTAAAGAGATGCTTGTGTTATTGAATATTGCAAGCATTCTCATTTTGAACCAAGCAATTAGTTAAATTTCAACATTTTTAGTATCACAAGTTCTGTTTTCCTATTTGATTGAGCCTTGTCATCACAAGGGATGACTGCTAGAGGACAAGAACTTGACAAGGGATTTGAGAAGTTGATATCATTGAATTCTAGAAATTGAAAAAAAAAAAAAATCATTTTAATGATGTGTTGATTTGAAGATTTTGAAGCAAAACTGGTAAATACAAATTCCTTCCAAAGATGAGGATTATTGCAAGTGAAATAGTAGTTGTATGAATGTATGAAGTTATGGATTAGGTATCTTGTGGAGTAGGAGAACACTATCTCTTGTTTGTTTAAGTTGTTGGAGGATGATTGGCAATTTTTCTGTTAACAGGTTCTATGACCCAGTCAAAGGCTAGTGCAAACTTCTTGTGGTTTGTAAGTGTTGCACAAACCTAGGCTTACTTTTGGATTTTGTTGGGTGACATCAGCTTTTTTTTTTTTTTTAATTGTTTTGTTCCAATGAACTGCTCTTATGTTGTGGTTTGGAAAATTGTTGAACGATTGAACTTTTGGATTTCATAGTTTTACATTGCCCATGTTTGGTCATAGTCAAGAATAATGTCTTTTCAAGACATTTTTCTTTGTAACAACTAGCAATAAAGTGGGAGGGAATCCTTTTGAAGGGTTGCATTAAGGTTCTTATCGTTGTCCCTTATTGGTTGTAAGGTGAGATGGTTTAGGGGGGCCGTCATTGTATTCTAACAACATGTTCCTAAAGGTTGAATGGCTTGGAAAGCTTATTGGAGGGTGATGGAAAAGACTAGGTTGAGCAGTGCAAAACAAGGATGCTTGTTTCGGTCTAGAACAAGCAGAAAGAGGGTGAGAGGTAGACTTAGGATGACATTTGGCAAGGTATAAAGTATAATTTAACTTGACTGTACCTTATCTAGAATTTTGGACATGATCTAAGATTAGGAATAAAGCTGAGTTAAGTTTTGTTGCAATTGACTTTTATGTTGTTTCCTACCTATTAATTTTGAGGCTAAAGAAGTAATAAAAAGAGTTTTGACCTAATGACACTCATTTATAATGGTTTTGTTGAAGGAAGGTAAATTTAAGGAAAGTGAAAGATGCTTCTACTAATATAACCTTAAAAAAAAAAAAAAGAGGCATAGTCGTTAAATGAGCACTTCTCAAACTCAGCAAGTGCTGGGTCTTGTGCCTCTACTGTGATCAAGTTGACGACCTACCTAAGTTGTGCACCTTGTTAGCTAGGCTCATGCATTTTTCAGATGCAAGTTAGATCTTTTTTCCTACTATGCCCAACTAAATAAGCAGCAGGAAAAAAAAATGGAGGAGAAAAGAGAAGGACGAGAATGGGTGTCAAAATGTATTCAATTGAAAGTAACATCATAGGACCTAAAAAAAAAGAAAGGGAGGGGGGGCAATGCTATGCATTATCCCCTCTAACTAGTCTCACCTCTCGCACAATCTCTACCTTCTCATTTTTTCAATTAGGACCCTTGTGTTTTTTGCTTTTTCTTTTCTCCACTCTACTCTCTGTCCTTTGATGTTATCTTTCTCCCATTCTTTCTATTCTATCTCCTTATAGTACCATTGCAGACTGTTAGGGGTGGGTGAAAAGTTATGTTTAAAAACTTACTTGTTTGCCTTGTTCGTGGATGAATTGATGAAGCATATCCAAGATGGTATGATTGGGTGCATGATTTTTTGCAGATGACATTGTCTGAATTGACATAACGCAAGCCACAGACAACTAAAAGTTATCTTTGGAGGAGTACTTTGGAAGCAAAAGTGTTTAAAATTACTAGGACAAAAACAAAATATAAGCATCAAAAGGATCGCATGATGGAGTTGCCTTGAATAGAGTGATAGTGCCTCAAAGTACACATTTAGATACCTAGGTATTCAAAGAAATGGGGGAAACAAGATGGATGTTGATCATTGGGTAAAAGTGGGATGGCTGAAGTGTTGTAATGCTAGTAGAATGTTATGACACTTTAGCCAAGGAAAACCTGCTTTTTAGATCCAAAAGAAGGGAGTGTTGACTGCAGTTAGTTTTCTTTTGAAAATATGGTTCCAGTTTTGAAATTTTTTTATTAAATTTGTTTTCCTCTCACCTCTCAAAGGCTAGGCTACATTGCTCCTCGTGCTTTTAGTAGCTATGGAAGGAGGCGATTAAGACAGATTGGTTGTATTTGACTACATTTGAAGTGGGAAATGGGGAAAATATTCCATTTTGGCATAATGCCTGATGTGGGAAGCCTCAAAAGAGTAATTATTTTTTGGTTGGATGTCTTCTCTAATTAAAGGTGCAATTTTGGACTCATCTTGTTGGTGAGAAATGGCGATGTTATGGTGATTTTGTGTATGAGTTTCTTTTTGGGAATTGGAGTCCAGATTTTTTTTTGGTTATAATACACGTTGTGATTCTCTTTGAAGGTTGAGATGGGGTCATATGAACAATTAAGAAAGCAGGTTGTTTTGGTGTAAGTTTTTCCTATGCTGATGACTGTAGACCCTTAAGTTTGCTTGGAGGGCCATACATAAGGGTTGTCCTCCTCCTATGGTTGCTTTTTCTGCTTGGTTGGCTTCTTAGGAAAGAATTCTAACCGTTTAGGTATTACTGAAGATGGAAATCTGGTTTATAGATGCTTCCTTCATTAGAATGATGATGATTCAGTAAATCACCTCAGCTTTTGGTTTTGGTGTACTCAATTTTGGTTCCTTGCCGAATTGTAGCATGGTTTATTAAAGAGGCTATGAGTCTAGCAAGGTAGTTATGCCAAGAAGATAAGGATTTGATCTGTGATCTCTAAATTTTCAATCATCTTGAGTGGTGGTGGTAAGAGATCATTTTCTTCTAGGGGCATGGAGGGTGTGTGTGGGAACTGCACATTGCCATATTATAGAGGGATAGTTTTACTAGGCTAGTATTTTGTGGATGTAGAGGTTGTGTTTGGTTTGTAGACTAATTTTTTCTTTTAAACGAGTCTCCTCTTGCATATATTCTTAAAAAGGTGTATTAAATTAAGACTTTATTAAATTAAAACTTTTAAAGACATTTATAAGTAAATGACTTTTGCAGAATTCATGAATTTTTAATCATTTTTGCAGAATTTATGAATGACTTTTAATGACTTTATTTTAAAAAACTTTTATATATATTGATCGACTTTTATAGACATTAACAGACTTTTATTGATTTCTAATATCTATTTTATTTAATGATAGATAAATGAAAGGCTTCTCGGAAGTTATTAAAAAATTAGTGGCTATAAGCATGCCTTTAATTTACTGTTCACATTCCTTGTCTGCTATATGAACAGCCTCTGTAATATGCTTGTTTACAGGAGTATGCTTTCCTTTTGTTATGTTGCTATCTAGGTACTCTTGGTTACAAATTCTAGTTGTTTACTTCAGAATGTTACTCTTGGTTCCTCAGTAATATACTCAAAAACATACATAGCAAGACCTTAGAATATTCAAGAAAAATTCCATGCTGCCTGTATCTGATAATCAAAGTTTCTGCACTTAAAAATTAGAAATACAATGAAAAATTAATCCTAAAGTATTTATGTTTTATATTTGATAGAATAATTAATTTGTTTTTCTTTTCTTTTTTTTTTCGAGAAATTATATATTTATATATAATATATTAATTTGATTAATTGACTAACTTGTTGCAGAACTTTAAAAATTCTATGAATTGTCCAAATCATTTAATCAAATTGAAGGTCCTTTTTTTTTTTTTTTTTTTTTTTAAATAGTTTGCTCAAAGAATGGAAATTTCAAGATTGGAATAGTTGAGCAGTGATGAAAGATGTTGGAAATCTGATATTATTTAGAACAACTAGGTGATAGATGTATATAAACGTTTTAAATTACTTCACATATTCTATTAAAAGAAGGAAAAAAAATTACATATCTATTAAAAGAAGGAAAAAAAAAAGAACATTTTTGAATTTTATTTATATTATTCTTTGTAAAGGTTAATTTTTTAAAAATTAATTATGTTTAGTCACCCGCCCATGAACATGTTCTTATCAACTATGGGTTTCTATGTTTTGTTAGTTTATTTATTTATTTATTTTTCCTGTTTTTGAAGGTTGTGAAATATTTTATTTTATTGTTTGTGTGGCTTAAAAAAGTCAGTGGAAATCTTGAGGGAAAGTGAAAGTGAATTGTGGAGTTTTTTTATTCATACCATACGTAAAGAAGTCAAAGAAGGTATACAAGAGTCTATTATTTATAAAAATCAATGACTGTCTGAATATTTGTTTACTTTTATGGATTGTACAAAAGTTGTCATTGAATACCCTCTAATTCTTATAGACTTTTTTAAAGTTTTTAAAAGTAATTATTGAATATTTCTTGACTATTATAGTTTTTAAAAGCTATTATTGAATACTCCTTGATTTTTAAAGTATATAAAAGTCTTAAATTTTCCTAATTCAATACACCCATTTTAGTCTATTTATTTGTCCTTATCCTTGTATAGGATGCAGTGGTCCTAATATATTTTTGTAAATATTTTAATAATTATATACTTATTGTAATTTATTAATGATGCAGTGATACTCATTTTTATAATTATTTTAATGAATATAATAATTATAATTTCTTAATTAGTTTAGATTTGTTTTTCTTATTTTTCAAGTAATTGTAGAATATTTAGGTTGTCCTATTTAGTAATTTTATTGTTTTTAATTAGGGGTTCATGCCTTATAAATAAGCTTATTATGTAATAGTAGGAGATATCTCATTATTAATAAAATTTCAATCTCATTTATTCTTGATGAGCTCCAGAAATTATTATCCTGTTGGACTCAAGGATGTATAAGGTGTAGATGTGATATAGCCTTGTTCCCTCGCTTTCTCGTTGTGTCAAGTGGTATTAAAGCCTGTTAAGGCTTGTTTCTCAATGACAATCTACAAAGTTCTAAGCAACCTCTTCGTTGATGGTGATCGTGAAGGGTAGACTCTTTCAAGAGTAAATTTTCGAGATTCGGAATATGGAAGAAATAGCACTCAAGATGATGTAGCTCGTAGTCGATGTATTCCTAATTTAGAAAATAATTCTTATTTTTTGGAATCGTAGATATGGTAGATCTTGCACTGGAGATGTAGCTCACAGTCAATCTATTCGTAAAGACCACCTTAATTTTAGATTATTTCTTATTTTGGTGGTAATTTTTATGAGAAGGATTTTGTGAAGCGGTTTTTGATTTGGAAGTGTATTTTGATTATCTTGATATTCATAGGGTGGAAAGAGTTAAACTTCTCGAAAATTAGTTGATGCACTTGAATGGTGGATTGAATATCAAAAGATATATGGTCAGATTTGTTCATGGTCAAGAATGAAAGAATTATTAGCGAATCAATTTTATTATGGTTATGTACTTCATGATTTAAATAAAAATTTTAAATAGGTACTGTGAAGAGTTGAAGGATTTCTATGTTCAACCTTTAAGGAATGAATTTGATTCGAAATTTGTGGGTGAAAAAACTTTTTTTAGTTAGATTTCTCAGGTAAATTGCGTGCAAAGTCACTAAACTTTGCACTGTTTTATAATTTAATCACTATATTTTAATTTCTTACAATTTGATCACTAAGTTTTAATTTTTCACGTACTTTAATTTGATTACTAAACTTTTATTGTTTTCTAATTTGGTCATTAGCATTCAATTTTCTTATAATTTGATTATTAAGTTTTGATCACTAAACTTTGCATTTTTTTTTTTAATTTGGTCACTAACTTTCAAATTCTTCATCGAATTTGTCTTTCTTGACTAGCTTGTTAAAAAAAATTGAAGCTTAGTGATTAAATTTTAAAAAATTAAACATTAGTGATCATATTAAAAAATAGTACAAAGTTTAGCGACTTTACATACAATTTACCCTTGATTTCTCATCTAGAAAATAATTTGTTTCTTAATGTGAGCATTGTGGAGGGTGATAGCAAATTGATGCAAACAGTAAAAAAGTTATAGTTGAATGAGTAGTGTTTGAAGTTGAGCAAGAGTTGGGGAAAATACAAAATAAATCGATTGAATTCAAAGAAATGATCATTAATACCATCAAAGGTGCTATAGATATTACTCGAGCACAACATTACAAGCATATTGAATTCAGTGAGATTGAACAATCGAGTGACATTAGTTTTGATTCTTCTTGTGATAATGAAGAGAGCAAGATGGATGATGAAAAAATAATTGAAGATCTTAGTAGTGAGAAGGAATTATTGACAAATCAAATAGTTGAATTTCAAAAAGAGCCCATAACCCCCAAGTCCTATGATTTTATCTTGTGAATTACAATATATTGATTTTATCGGGATTAATAATTTTCCTCCATGTGCCCGGTGACGACACTAGTGGATTCAAAGTATTTATTTGTTTGGCATGGAAAGTTCCAAGTTCAATCTATAAACTCGAGATCGAGTTTTCTCAAAATGGAGGAATATGATGCAGCGATTTCTCATGTATTTTTATCATTTTTTTAATGATTATAATAATTGTAATTTCTTAATAGTTTAGATTTGTTTTTCTTATTTTTCAAGTATTTGTGGAATATTTAGGTGTCCTATTTAGTAATTTTATTAGTTTTCAATTAGGGTTTCATGCCTTGTAAATAGGCTTATATAATTGCTTAGGAGATGTCTCATTATTAATAAATTTTAGTCTTTTATTCTTGGTGGAACCCAAAAATTATTTTCCTTGTGGACTCAAGGATGTTCCTTGCTGCGTCAAGTGGTATCAGAGCAGGCTAAGGCTTGTCTCCTCAATGACAATCTATGGAGTTCAAAGCAGCCTCTTTGTTGACGGTAATTACAAATGGTACTCTTTCAAGAGTAAATTTTCGATATTTGGATTATGGAGGAAATAGCATTCGAGACAATGTAGCTCGCAATCGATGCATTCTTAGTTTAGAAAATAATTCTTATTTTCGAGATTGTGGATATGATAGATCTTGCAATGGAGATGATGTAGCTCTCATTCAATCTATTCATAGAGACGTTCCTAATTTTAGAGGTATTTCTTATTTTAATGGTGATTTTTATGAACAAGATTTTGTGAAGTGGTTATTTGATTTGGAAATATATTTTGATTATCTTTATATTCGTGGGAAGGAAAAAATTAGACATGCTTGGAAATTAATATATGACACTTTGCAATGGTGGGATGGTAATGAAAAGACATGGAAAATTCATTCATGGACAAAGATGAAAGAATTTAGTAGTAGATGAAATTTTTATCATGATTGTTATGTGTTCTATAGTTTAAGTAAGAAATTAAACAGGTACTGTGAAAAGTTGAAAAATTAATCTCATATTAGTCGTATAAATCTTTGGGAAAAAATTTTACTAATTGTAGTAATGAAATTTGTAAAGATGGTTATGATGAAATTCACCCTATCAAAAGTGAAACATATAGCTATGAAGAAACTGAATTTGTGAGTTTAGGCATTAACCATGTACCAGAAAATTTAGTTATGAAATATGTGCTAACTGTGGTCGAAACTAGCGGAATTAATGATATTTAAGAATTTGAATCAATGAAGAAAATATACAAGATCTCTAAGAGTGTGTTTGGGATTTTGCTATTGGGAGTTAAAAAATGCTTTTAGAATTTTTTTTTTATTTTTGCTGATTGATTTTTAGTATTTTTTATAAACTGCTTTTTCAAACTTACTTCTGGAAAAAGCATCAATTTACTTGTTTCTGTTTAAAATCAGTTTTTAAAAAAATATAAAAATTTTTGTTGAAAAGCACTTTTTTCAAATGCAATGCTAAACGAGGCCTAAGTTGAAGCAATTGTTAAGGAAGAATAAGTAGACCTGAAGGTTGAAACAATTAAAGAAGCAGAAAAAAAAAAAGATTTGAGATTTTTAGGGTACACAGTTGAAAAAAATATAGAATGAAGCAAGAGTGAAGATTTCGGTAATCAATTCATTAAATTTCCAACTGAGCCCATCACTACGTCCTATGATTCTATTGAGTTTCAAAGTATTGATTTTGTTGGGATTAATCATTTCAATTTTGTTCCATATCAGTTAAACCTTCAAACAAAAATAATTCTCTTCCAGACCGGTATGCAATTACCACCTTTCGACTGCCTTTGACATGTTGTATTATTATGGTCCAGGAACTTTAGTTCTTTCTCACCCCTTTAGACTAAAAGCGAGTAGATTGCAGAGGGGAGTTATGAAGGTTGGGGTCACTACTACTTGCTGATCTTAGAGGAAGCACAGGATAAGCAGTTGAGGTGACAAGGTCCTGCCCAAAGAAAGAGAGCCATACAAAATGCTTTTGAAGGTTTTCCAGATTAACATTGAGCTTATAGACAGTTTTGAGGAATTCTCATACAGTGATGTTCCAAATCATTGATGCTATGCGAATCGAGTTGAATACGATATTCCTCGTTAGCACTTATTTGAAAGTTGCCACATGAAAACACTAGTGTATTTAAAATATTTATTTGTTTGGCACGTAAGATTTCAAGTTCAAGCTATAAACTCGAGATCGAGTTTTTTAAAGTGAATAAGTATGATGTGATGATTCTCATATATTTTTATAATTATTGTAGTGATTATAATAATCGTAATTTCTTTATTAGTTTAAATTGGTTTTTCTTATTTTTCAAATGATTCTAGAATATTTAGGTGACTTCTTTAGAAATTTTATTAGTTCTTGATTAGGGTTCCACGTCTTATAAATAGGCTTATATTATATAATAGCTTAGGGGTATCTCATTGTTAATAAAATTTCAGTTTTTTTAATTCTTGGTCGATTCCATAAATTATTCACCTTGTGGACTCAAGGATGTTTAAGGCATAGATATGTTCTAGCTTTGTTATTTGTCACTTCCTTACAGGCGGTATTAGAGTAGGCTAAGGCTTGTCTCCTCGATGACAATCTATGGAGTACAAAGCAACCACTTTGTTGACGTTGATCGCGAAGGGTAGACTCGTTCAAGAGTAAATTTTTGAGATATGAAATGTGGAAGGAATAGTAACCAAGACGATCTAGTTCACAGTCAACGTATTCTTTATTTAGAAAATAATTCTTATTTTGGGATCATGGATATGATAGATCAAACAATAGAGATGATGTAGTTCACAGTCAATCTATTCATTGAGGCGTTCCTAATTTTAGAGGTATTTCTTATTTTGATGATGATTTTTGTGAAAATGATTTTATGAAGTGGTTATTTAATTTGGAGTTATATTTTGATTTTCATTATATTCAAGAGGTGAAAAAGTTAAACTTTGCTTCTCAAAAATTTGTTGATGATGCACTTGAACGGTATTAAAGATAAATAGGTACTGTGAAGAGTTGAGGAAGGATTTCTATGTTCAACTTTTAAGGAATGAATTTAATTTGAAATTTTGTGGGTGATATTCTCATTCGAAAAATAATTTGTTTCCTAAAAGCGAGCATTGTGGAGGGCGATAGCAAATTGATGCAAATGATAAGAAGGTTAGTTGAATCAATAGCGTTTGAAGTTGAGCAAGAGTAGGGGAAAATACAAAATAAAATGATTGAATTTAAGGAAGTGATTATTAAAACCACCAAAGGTGCTATGGATATTACTTGGGCACAACATTACGAACATAATAAATTCAGTGATGTTGAACAATCAAGTAACATCAATTTTGATTCTTCTTGTGATAATGAAGAGAGCAGGTGCATGATGAACAAATAATTGAAAATCTTAGCACTAGTGAGAAGGAATTATTGACAAATCAAATTGTTGAATTTCAAAGTAAGCCCATAGCCCACAAGTCCCATGATTTTATTGAGCAAATTATAATATGTTGATTTTATTAGGATTAACAATTTTACTTTTGCTTCATGCCAATTGACCCTTCAAATAAAATTATTATTTGAAAGTTGCCCCTTAAAGACATTAGTGCATTCAAAGTACTTACTTGTTTGGTGTGGAAGATTTCAAGTTCAAGCTATAAACTCAAGGTTGAGTTTTCTTGAAGTGGAGGAAAATGATGCGGTGGTCCTAATATTTTTTTGCAAATATTTTAATAATTATACGTATTGTACTTTCCTAATTAGGTTGGATTTACTTTTCTTCTTTTAGAATATTTAGGAGTTCCCAATTAGGGTTTGATGCTTTACAAATAGACCTATTATGTAATAATTTAGGGATATCTCATTATTTATAAAATTTCAGTCTCTTTTATTCTTGGTGGACGCTAGAAATTGTTTTCCTTGTGGAACAAGGATATTTAAGGTCTAAATGTGATCTAGCCTTGTACCCTAGCTTCCTTGCTGCGTCAGTTTTTGTGTGTGTGTGTGTGTGTGCACATATACATATGAGCCATCTCGCTTGTGTGCCTGTTGTGAAATGCCAAGCAAATATGCTTTCTCTTGGCTGCAAGTCTGCAACCATATTCATCTTAGCTCTAACTGCTCAAAGTTGCTTTGAAGTTGAGCCATATTTGTAACTGCTGGACTATGGTGTTGGTTTGTTTCATTGCAAAATTCTTTTTCTCCCTTTGAATTGGCATGTCCGCTTAACCGCACAAGAATCTCTTATTCATCCAGTAGCTCTGCTCTAACTCAGTTCCTAAATACCAAATTTTGAAACAGTTTTCGGTGTCATGTTTGTTTTAACATTAGAATAGTTGTGCAGCCTTGTTGGTGGAGGTAAGTGGTATCAATGTATTAACTTGAGCACAGTAGATTATGGGCCAAATTGTGATAACAAGTCTTTATTTCACTGCCTTTTTTCTACTAGATATGGATATAGTTCTGGCTGTGTTATTTATTTCATGTGAATGTGCCTTTTCTTCTTCTTCTTCTTCTTTTTTTTTATTTTTTTATTTTTTTATTTTTTTTATACACTTGATTCTAACCATCAATTTTCTATCTTTTTTTACAGATGAAAGAATCTTTGAGCGTAATGTAACTTGAATGACTGAATCCCTTCAATAGGATCCCAATGAAAGACCTTGTAAGACATTGAGCTTTCTGCATTACCTTGAGATAAAGTCTTTTGTATTTGATATATTGTTCTGATTTTTATTAATTGCCCCTGGAGAATTTATTAGAGTGGTTGGATTTAGAAAGTATGGCTTTTGGGATTGTTAACCCAGCCACATGTACGCTATGATCGAGCAACCTGAGATGATCCTAGCAATTGAATTTTTAGGCTTCAATTTATTGTTCTAACTGCCATTGCACGTGACAGTGGTGCTATGCTTGGGGATCATATTGACTTAATTGAGACAGCTAATTCATTTTGTTTCTGGATGTGGATGCTTTTCAAGCAAGATCAGCCGAAGGTCAGCTGCTTTCTCATGGATAACTTGTGTTATGGATACATTGCAGAGATTTTTCTAATCATTTTACAATACATTCTGTTGTAATTTTATTTGAGTAGGTAATGGCTATTGAGCATGAAGATGAGTTTTTCGTCCGACTTCTTGACATAAATTGGGCAATGGTTTGGCACCCAGACTATGTGGCATTTTTGTGTAATGTGTCACATCACTCGTGATTTTAAACATCTTCGAATCAACAGTCATTAAATGATGAAAGATTGAATTGTGTGGTGTCCAAGTGAGGAAATGGTGTTAGTAATTGGTTGGGATTGCTGGGAATCTCATTTGCAAGAATGAAAAATGCCACCAATTATTTGAATTTTGGCAGCGGTGTGATGCAATATTTTCACTCAAAGGATTGTTATTTGCTTTCAAATTCTATATCCATTTTAGCTCTTCATGCTTTTAGCATTTGGAAAGTCTGGTAGACGATATTACATTTTGTTTGAGGTGATTCATGAGGAGCCAAATCATCTTAGTACCCATGTGCAACGCAACAATCATGTAAAGTATGCTGAATGGATGACCCTAGAGATTAAATTATAAGTGTTTTTATTTAATAATGCTCATTTATCCATGAAATAATTATTCGTTATCGTAATAAAGTAGATGCGACTCAATATGCATTCATATATATATATATATATATATATAAAGTATTGGTAATGGTCATAGGGTTGGCCCTACTCTTGGATTCTAGCTAATTTTGTTGGGTTCGTTGGGCTTGATTATGTTAGGTGGTGAACCGTGACCTGAATTAGTCTCACTAGTACGATTATCCTTTTCTTCTTGGTTTACCGCTTCGGCTCAATTCGAAAAAGGAGTAAGGATCAGGTCCTATTCCCTCTAACGAGCCCAAAATCTCCTATTGGTTCCAAATTGAACCAGTTCGAGATTCGCTCAGAGCTGTATTGAACCCAATTTTTTATCAGGTTTACTAGGAGCACTTAGCCCTTCACAGAAAAATGAAACCGGACCAGAATCGCTTTAAGAGCAGTTTTAGTTTTAGTTCATAACCCATCGATTTTGGTTCAAGCCAGTTCAGATGGAATATATTTTAAAAAATAAAAAAAATTAAAAGGTTTGCATTTAATTTTCTAATAAAAAAATTTAAGTTCTCTATGTATCTTCTTAGGAGTTTAAGTCCACATAGTTCTCTTTTTCTTTTTTTTTTTCCTGAATTTAATTATCATTTTAGTCACCAGAGATACACACACCTGCACAGCCCTATTCCGAATCAGACCTGCCGGTTCCAGTTCTATTAAATGAGGAACCAGACCGAGATCCGTCCCTAGGGTCAATTCAAGTCTGGTTCCATGTTCGATCGGTTTTAGATTTGACAGGTTCTGAACCAGGCTGCTACCGGTTTCTAACCGGCCCATGGCCAGGTCTAGGAGCACCCACCCACCTCTGATTTGGAAACACGAGGCAATCGGGCATAAAAAATTTAAGTTCCTGTTTCAAGCAAAACCATGGGCATTCCAATAGGTTGTTTTGAAAATATTCCAAAACCATGTGCTAGTCTCATCAAAAGCGTACTTCATAAATAATGAAGAAGTAATAATTCAAACATGCATATTTATATATTTAATATTATTTTATAATATGGCAGCTCCACAAGCAAAGCCAGATTGGAAATAACAAACATCACTAAACAAAAAGAGAGAGTGAGTGAAGGATTTAGGCTTCAGGCTTTTGAACGATAAAGGACATGCACTGACACTGGTGCTTGTTGTCAAATGCTAAGCAACGTATATAAGCATTTGGGTATGCATTTTTGCATTCATTCATCTCATTAAGTACTTGAGAAGAATCATTGCATCCAAACATTGGCAGCTTCCACATTGTCCAATACCTCCCATCATAGTATCCTGGCATTCTGCTATTCTCTCTACGCACATACCCAGCCTATAACATTTTTAAGGGGAAAAAAAGATGATCAGCCTTTTTTATCTTAATTTTGAAATTTAATATTTAATTTTTAAACTATAAACTTCTTTTTTCTTATTTGTTTTTCTAAAATTGAACTAAATCAGTTGAAACTAAAAGAATTAATATATTAGGACCAAACTGAACTTGTCCTACTAGCAATTTTGCTTCTTTCTTTTATTTAATTATCATAACTGAAAAAAAAAAAAAAAAAGAGAGGACATTGGAGTAACTCTAGTAATTAAATGCATTTTTTTTGTAATTTCAAAGATAAGAAGTTAAAATCCAAAACCTCTGCACAAGAAAAGCCAACAATAATTAGTATTATTTGTTACTATATAGTTGAGTATTGTACTAAAATATTATAGATCAGTGAATCTGGAAAACTCAGATGCAACTTTGATCTAATAGAACCAAAAAAGAAGAGACCACAGCAAATTTTATATAGCATCTCTCGTATATCAAAATGAATTTCTTTCTTTTTGATGCAACATCAAACATTGTTTAGTGCGGAAATAAAGAATCCATATGGCGATTTCAATTAATTTTGGGATTACGGCTTAGTTGGGTTGGGTTGATGCATCATCAAGTAGCATTGTACCTTAAATAAATATATCTTACCTCATCAAATTCAAGGCAAGGGATCCATCCCTTTTTGATCATGTAGTCAATATTCTTTGCAATTGAATCATCAGTAAGCGGAGGAAGGTAAGAGAGTGTCTCAAACTTCTTGTTATTGATTGGATTCCATGTCTATTTCATCAACACAGAAAGAAAGAAAGATCATTAGCAGTGATACATATCTACATATATCGAGATTTATGTAAATCTTGGATCTTTTTCTTGATTATATTACCTTCATACAATGTATTTTGGAACCATTGGAGACTGTTTTGTCGCCCCAAGAAATAGAATCCTTGGCAGGAAACAGTTGTTTTGTTGAGTTGGCTTTTAGGCCTTGATAACCAGATCCAGCAACCGGAGCTATAAAGATTCCAGCACCCGCAGACATGTTCTTGAAACTGGATGTTAAGGGTGATAAATGAAAGAGAGAACAGCAAATTTAAAAAGGGTAGACGACTAGAAAGACAAGTGATCTTGGTAGCTTATTTTAAAAAGATGATAGAAACAGTTCAAGAAAAGTACAAAAGGAGTCGAATTGGACGTTTGTGAAGTGGATACGTGGGTTTGTTAGAGAAGTGTCACGGAGAAGACGGGTGCTACAAGATGGGGGAGGATTTTATTAAGCTTTTTAGCTTTGGTTTCATCACCATTTCACAGTACATTTGCAAGTGGTAGAAAGGTTTGGGATCCACTAGCCAATGGTGCCACTGAGGATTTCTATGTTCTGTAAACCACTTGAACACATCAGCAAAACAGAAATATTATTCAAGATAACCAATGCACATAAATTATTATTATTTTTTATATATTCATGTCATATTAATTTCTCCAAAATTTCGCCTTCAGTTTCCCATATGTAAATATAAATATAAAATGCATTATTTTTATATGCATAGAGTGGAGTAGCAATTTCCTCAAACACGGGGGATTGCCCATCTCTAATCCATTGGTTAACCAAGTGGACAAATATTTAATATGGCAAGAAGAGGACATGGATTTTTCAACAGCCTCCTTTGTATGCCAGTTGCCCAATAAAAAGTGCTTTCAGGAAATTCCGGTCAACATTAAACAAATGAGAGTTCTATTGATTAGTATTTAACCATCAAAACAGCAAAATATATACAATGGAGTCCTATACCAGACTTCTTGATGGTATTAGCAGCAGGTAAAAAATAGCATGCAGCTCAATCTGTCATATCCTATGGGCACTAACATGCAACCACCTACCAAGCAAAATTGATCCTTGATTTATTAATCACCGGTATAAGAGACTTTAATAGTAGAATGTAATGAGAGTAATTCTAAAGGAAGCTTGGTAAGTGTATTAATACCTTAACTCTAGCCGACCAATCTGCTTTGATACCAATTGGTAGATGCCTTAAGAAAACTTGCATTTAAAAAGTGAGCTGTTAAGAAGAGAGAATTAATAAATAGAACATGTCACACTTGCCATAACCCAAGACCTAATCCACCTGCATTAAATTTCCCATATAACCGATTTGTAACTTTAGAACCATAACATGTCACACTTGCCATAACCCCAACGTAGACTGAGCTCTCATGTAATCCAGCAGAGCTACTCAGTTTGGAGCACTCATGTGGATCAGATTCCATGCAAGACTGGGATTACGGACAGCTGTGGCTTCTAGAGGTGTGATTGCAGGGTATAAAACACTCTCACCAAAGTCCTGACTTTACCTAATGATGGCCTGGAAAAACAACCAGCTGCTACATTTTGCAACTGTTTTCACCGCATAATCCCTTTCCACTATTGCAAAGCTCTTGTTTTTCCAATCCAACATCAATGCCTAGTAAGGCCCTTAGGATCTGCATATGAAGATGTAATCTCACAAGCTTATGGGCTTCTAGTATAGCTACTCTCATTCATCGACAACAACAGAGTAATAATCAAGTTGCTCATTGAAATGATTCAGAGATTCATAAATGCCGCGGAAATGACAATGAGTCTTATCATCAACAAGGAATTTATGAACAATTCCACCAATGTCAATAAAACTCCAGGCAGGAACTGTAAATACTCCCCTCTCTTTCATCATTTTCCTTAACCTAATCACCTCCTCCCAGTTGCCCTTTGCAGCATACATGTTTGCGAGAAGGATGTACCGTCCACTATGTTGAGGCTTCAATTGGATAAGAAGCCTCCCTACCTTCTCCCCCATCTCAGCATTGCCATGCATCAGACACCCATTAAGCAAAGAACCCCAAATAGCTCCATCCGGTTTCATCGGCATAAGTTTTATCAATATCTCTGCTTCTTTAATCAGCCCAGCTCGAGCTAAAAGATCAACCATGCATCCATAATGCTCAATCACAGGACCAATGCCATAAACTTTAGTCATTCGTCCAACAAACCGCCAAGCTTCACCTAAGAAAATTTTGTGATTACAGGCAGTAAGAACTCCAACAAAAGTTACAGCATTTGGCGTAGGTCCCTTCTTCTCCATCTCTACAAAAAGCTCGATCCCTCTTTCATTCTCTCCATTGATAGCCAACCCCAAGATCATAGCACTCCAAGTTGTTGTATCTTTATATGGCATTTTGCTAAATATTTCAATTGCATCTTTTATGTATCCACACTTTGCATAAAAATCGATCAATGCAGTTCCTATCTCAACCTCGTGATCAAAACAATTCCCATCTACATAGGAGTGAATCCATTTACCATCTTCAAATGCACCTACTGCTGCACAAGCATTAAGAACACTAACCAAAAAAGACCCACTAAACCTCACATTACTACAGCTCTTCAATTCTCGAAATAAATCAATTGCCTCATTGAAAAAACCGTTCCAAACATACCCAGAAACCATTGCACTACAAGACACTTCATTTCTCTCAGGCATTCCATCAAACATCTCACGGGCTTCCTTAACCATTCCATTAAGACAATACCCACTAATAAGACTAGTCCAGCAAACCACATTTGTATCAGTACTTTCATCAAAAAGTTGACGAGCAAAATTCATTACTCCAAATTTTGAGTACGCATTAATAAAAGAACTAATAACATAAACATCAGAATTGTACCCAAATTTCAATATTTGACTATGAACTTGATCAAGCGAAGACAAACAAACACAACATTTAACCAAACTCGTAAAGGTATGAGAATTTGGTTCAATCCCAATACCAAGCATAGAAGCAAAAAGAGAAAGACCCATTTGAGATTGTGAGTTTTGAGAAAAACCCCAAATCATGGAATTGAAATGGAAGGTACTGGGTATTAGAATTTGATTGAAAATGGTTTGGGCATAATGTATGTCCCCATTTGGTGATAGTGCACAAAAGGCTAAGATTTTACTTGTTACAAAAGTGAAACGAGCCAAACCATTGGTGATCACGTGGGAATGGATTTGCTTTAGCTTGGTTATGTCTTTGCATTTCTGTAAAAGAGCAAGAATTGGAGAATTTGACGTCGACGACGAGAGGATTCCTCGCATTAGCATTAGAATTTGATATTGCACATTCTGTCTCTTTCGTTTAGCTTTCCTCTCTCTCTCCTCTCTCTCTCTCTCTCTCTCTATATATATATATATATATTGGTTATTTTAGTATTTAGTTCATGTGTTTTTAACTAATTCACACTTGGGACCCTTGATTTATTTATTTATTTTGCAACAAAGAAACTGCATTCATTCCAAAACATATTGGATAGTCAGAATACAATAGATTCATTAGCCTCTTTAGGCGTAGAAGAAACCCAAAATGGGCTAAGTTTATCTTGATAGATTTGGGTGGCAACCCAATCAGCCACCCTATTGCACAACATAAAATAAGCTAAGAGATAGGGACATGAGTAATGTTCAATGTTTTTGTTGTAAAAGATTTGATCATTATGCTTCAAATTGCTCCCAAAAATTCTGCAACTATTGCAAAAATGATGGTCATATTATCAAGGAATGTCCTACCCGACCTCCCAAAAAAAAAGGTACAGCATGTGTTGCTTCAGTTGGTTATTCTAATGCTGATAGTTCTATGGATACAACACCTCTGACACAAAGTGCTCCTACTCCTGTCCAAACTGTGACTCCTGAGATGATTCAACGAATGATTATCTCTACTTTTCTGCTTTAGGACTCTCAGGTAAACCTTCCTCCACATCATCTGCTTGGTACTTTTATTCCGGAGCATCAAATCACAGGACAAATAATGCTAAATTCCTAACCAATGTAAGGAAATATTTTGGAAATCTTGAAATTCATATTGTTGATGGCAGCTGCTTATCTATCATAGTTACTGGTGATATTTCTTCCTCTTTAACTAATGTCTTTGTCTCTTCTAGCCTTACCACAAATCTTGTTTCAGTTGGTTAGTTAGTTGACAATGATTGTAAAGTGGAATTTTCTAAATATGATTGTGTTATGCAGGATCAATAGTTAGGGAAGATGATTGCAAGGCGGCCTAAAGTAGGATGTTCTTTTCCTCTCCAATTTCCTTTGTCTCGATGTCTCTCTTATCCTTGTATCACTTGTAATTTTGCTCATGTTGATTATAAAGCATGGCATAATCATTTAGGACACCCAAATCCTAACATACTCAATAATTTGCTAAATTCTAGTTTACTTGGAAATGAAAAGTCAATTTTTGTCAAAGTTGCTCAATTTGATTATAATTCTTGTAAACTCAGTAAAAGCAAAACTTTGCCTTTTCCTACTTACACACTTAATGAAGTCCAACCTTTTGAACTGATACAAAGTGATGTTTGGAGTATGGTGCCAGTTATCTCTCATGCTAATTACAAGTATTTTGTTACTTTCATTGACAATTATAGTCGTTCACTTGGATTTATTTCTTGCATTTTAAAGATGAAATTTTTTCTGTGTTCAAGCTTTTCTATGCATATGTTCAAATCCAATTTTCTGCCAAAATTAAAATCCTACGTACTGACAATAGGGGTGAATATATGTCTCATTTGTTTCAGGAATTCATACAATCTAATGGAATAATCTCTCAAAGGTCATGTCCTGCAACCCCATAACAAAATGGGGTGGCCGAAAGAAAAAATTGTCACCTTTTTCTATGTTATTCACACCCTTTTGTTGGGATTATCAATACCCACTTGGTTTTAGTGTGAAGCTTTTTCCACCACTGTCCACCTCATTAATAGACTGCCTTCCCCCTTGTTGAACAATGTTTCTCCTTACACTCGGTTATTTGGCAATGCTCCAAACTATTCTAACCTCTGCACCTTTGGTTGTGTATGTTATGTCAATCTTCCTACACATGAATGTACAAAACTCATAGCCCAATCAGTTAAGTGTGCTTTTCTAGGATATTCAGTACATCAAAAAGGTTTTCTTTGTTACGATCCCAAACTGCGTCGAGTTTGAACTTCTAGAAATGTGATTTTTTTATAAAATCAATTTTTTTTCCTAATCATCAAGATCCTCTTTCCCCCTTATTTTCTGTATTGCCTTTGTTTACTAACTCTACTCTAGATTCCAAAAATTCAAAACCGCTTTTGGTGTATCAAAGACGTCTCTCTCCCACAATATCTCAAACTTTGGCACCTCCAGAGGCCCCTCAAGCTCATTCCCTTGCTCCTGATCCTAGTTCAACAATTGCACCTACCAATCCTATACACAATACTCAGGGTTAGTAAACCCCCATATAGGTATGGTTTCCCAAATCCCATGTCTTTAATAGCCACCTTGTCTTCTATTTCTATTCCCTCATCTTATAAATAGGCAATGGAGCATGAATGTTGGGGAAAAGCTATTGAAACAAAACTTCTTGCACTTGAAGAAAACCAAACTCGGGATGTGGTTCCACAACCTCCATCTGCGAAACCTCTTTGTAGTAAATTTGTCTTTTCTATCAAGCATCATTCTGATGGATCCATAGACCATTGCAAGGCTCAGTTGGTGGTTCTTGGGAATAAGCAAAAGTATAGCCTAGACTATGAAGAAACCTTCGCACCAGTCGCAAAGATGACTACTGTTCGAACCATTCTAGCACTTGATGCATCTCAATCATGGACATTACTTCAAATGGATGTCAAGAACACATTACTATATGGTGATCTCAAGGAAGAAGTTTACATAAAACTTCCACATGGTATGCCTACTTCCTCTCCTAATGATGTTTGCAAACTAAAATGCTCTTTATATACATTAAAGCAGGCACCACGTGTATGGTTTGAGAAGTTTCAATCCACCTTCCTTGGCTTCTCTTTTACTCAGAGTCAATATGACTTATCTTTGTTTCTCCGATGGACATCCAAAGACATAGTTGTTCTCCTTGTTTATGTGAATGACATCATTATTACTGGTTCTGATTTAGAGGCGATATTCGAACTTCGAAAACTGTTGCACTCTTCTTTCCACATGAAAGATTTGGGCTAGCTCACATACTTCTTGGGACTAGAAGTTCATCATCAACCTCAAGGTATTTTCTTGAATCAACACAAGTACATTCAAGATCCAGTTTAGTTAGCAGGACTCACAAGTGCTACTTTTGTTGACACTCCAATGGAAATTAATGTGAAATGTCGATGTGATGAAGGAGAGCTTCTCAAGGATCCTACTTTATATCGGAAGTTGGTGGGTAGTCTTATTTATCTAACCATCACTCGACTAGATATCTCTTATGTTGTTCACACTATTAGCAAATTCATGCAATCTCCTCGGCATCTCCACCTATCTGCAGTCTACTGCATTATTCGATACATCCTTGGAACACCTAATCGTGGCCTATTTTTCCCTGTAGGTTCTTCTATCCACCTACAAGCCTATAATGATGCTGATTAGGCTGGTTGTCCAGACACTAGAAAATCTACTACTAGGTGGTATATGTTTCTTGGCGATGCTCTTATTTCCTAGAAATGCAAGAAACAGAACTATGTTTCCAAATCATCCATAGGCCGAATATCATGCCATGTCTACTGCATGTTCTGAGATCATTTGGCAGCGTGGGCTTCTCATAGAACTTGGCTTTTCGCAAGTTAAACCAACTCCATTACATGCTCATAACACTAGTGCTATTCAAATTGCTGCCAACCCTATCACTATGAGCGCACAAAGCACGTAGAAGTGGACTACCACTCCATCCAAGAAGCCTATGATCGGCATATTATTACCCTGCCACATGTCTCCACCATTCTATAACTCGCAGATGTCTTTACCAAATCCTTGAGACGTTAGCACCATAATTTTCTTGTTAGCAAATTGATGCTTCCAAATTTACTAGCATCAATTTGAGGGGGGATGTTAGAAGAATCAAATAATTTAATTAGCTAATTCTATTATCTGATTTTATGTTGATTTTGTGCTGATTTGATATGCTGATTTTAAGCTTGATTTTAGGCCTTGTACAATTAGCAGATTTTGTATTTCTAAATTCTTTTATTCTTTGCTAAATTAAGATGTAGATAGATTTTGTATAGCTATTTTAGGGGTTGAAAATTAGCTTGTATTTTTGTATATCAAGGGAAGTCCTCAACAAGAAAGAAAATAATTTTTTAGAAAATCTCTTAGTCATTTGTCAACTGCAATACTCAAATAACTGCTTACAATTAGTTTCAAGACAATAAGAATTTTAACCCAATCTGATGGCGAATCACATGCCTAGAATCAAAGCTGTTGCTTCAGCTTGCAATGGAGATAACATTTTAGTTTTAACTACAAGGCCATCCAGCAGATTGCAATGAAAATCTCTATAAATTATTGCCGAACCCGCATGAAACTTACATCCAGATTGACTTTCACTACACCTCTTCCAAGAGAAGACCATCTATAAATTTGATTTGATGCAGCAGAAGTAGGTTGGATCCAAATGCTTTTGACCTCCAAGCTTTCAAAAATTCTTCACTTTGAGATAAAGCCAGCATGGTACTCTGTGAGTCTGGTGGTCTTCGTTTAAAAACCCACAAGTTCTTTTGCTTCCAACTAAAATAAACAAAATTAAAGTGGCGACTCTTTTTACAAATTACAACTTACAAAATATAATTTTCTGAAATCATAGCGGGTTCCAATTGTGATGTTTCTCCCAAATGGACATTTTCGATTCCCTTTTAGCATATCGGATCAGGGCTCAGGCGGGGCTTCACACCATCTTATAGGGCAGGTGGTTGGTAGATCCTTCCACATCTGGTTATGGCATCAATCTCCTCTGCGAGGTTGCTCAAGTCCAAAACACAATAATATACAGAAGTTGACCGAATCAAAGAGATAGGATCAACTTCGAGACCAATGGTGGTGATGAGGTTAATTTGGCATTAGGGAGAGGTTTGGTGGAAATGTTGGGTCTAGGCTTAGGAGTTATGATGCCCCACTATCTATAAGATCTTGTATCTTATGCTTTAAAGTTTGAGATATCTCTGTCTTGTGGCTAATCCCGTGATGATACTCGCAGTACTCATTAGGACTATAGTTTATAGGAAATGGATCAGGAGGAGCCTTTAGTTCCAAAGGCTTAATCAACTTGACTTCGCTTAATCAACTTGACTT